>JBBPBX010067890.1:0-19290 GCA_038048925.1 Garcialebias charrua | reverse complement strand
CAAAATTATTTATTCATCTACTGAACAATGTTTTTAACCTCCCAGAGAGAACAATTGCAAACAAACAAAAGTACACTTTTGTTTGTTTGCAATTGTTCTCTCTGGGAGATTAAAAACATTGTTCAGTAGATGAATAAATAACTTTGAATCTATTTTGATTGTTCATAATTTGCACTAAAATGTATGAATCCATATTATTATAATAATAATAATAAAATTTATGGAATGTTCTAAGAAAGTTCTAGCAGAACGTTCTCACCTAACGTTCTGAGAACCACGAGAAAACTCCACACCAGAACGTTCTCAGAACGTTAGGAGGGAACGTTCCCGTAACCTAAAAATAACGTTCTCAGAACGTTCTCACCTAACGTTCTCAGAACGTTCTCAGAACGTTCTCAGAACGTTCTCAGAACGTTCTGACAACGTTCTCACTAACGTTCTGAGAACCACGAGAAAACTCCACACCAGAACGTTCTCAGAACGTTAGGAGGGAACGTTCCCCTAACCTAAAAATAACGTTCTCAGAACGTTCTCAGAACGTTCTTCTGTTACTTGGGATGACCCAAAATGGAAGAAGCGGGTAAAAGATAATGGATGGATGTATGGTATAAATAAATCAATGCAAACTTAATAAAAAAATCTTGATTTTCTGATGCTTCAACAATCGCTGTACAATCACTGAAGATATCCAAAATCCAGAATTTGTATGTAGGGTGACCTGATCTAGCAAACAAACTAGCTAAAAACGAGGCACATGCTAACTGATCCAGCTCTTCTTCTGTTGTTTTTTAGTGGTTGATAAACCAGCTTGTTGGTGCATATATCGCCACCTGATGGACTGCTGTGTGAAACTAGCACTAAGATAAATTGGCATGTTTTTAAGTCAATTGGATGTGCGATTTTTACTTGACTAGTTAAAACAGCTTTAACTAACAATTTCTTGTTGTTACAACTTCATATTCAGTTTGTCAAATTGATGTAAAATATATTGAATCGAAAAAAAGTAAAAAATACAATTTACAGTGTTTATGAAAAGGTCAAATTTAGTTTTTGCAAACTTTTGCAATATAGCAAAAAAATATTTTAGGAAGAATTTGGCATGGCCTATACCATGTAACTTAGCAGAGTCCAGGGATTATAAAGATATAATAAGATAAGATCCTATCAATCAACAAGAACTTATCAATCAATAAGATATCAATCTTATCTTAAATCTTTGAATCTTTCTTATCTTAAATCTTATCAATAAGATCTTAAATCTGTTATTACTAAAAAAAAATGCTTTACGTAGGTGACTGACATATATTTCTGTCAGTATTATATTTGATATGTTACTGAAATTTGTGTACACCTACGCTCTGCAGTATAAATGCATATTAAACCGATGCATAACCTTTATTTCCGGGGTTTTGTTTCCAGTAGGAAGGAGTTTTAGTTACACAACTGCACTCGGCAACAAACCTGACACGATTGTTTACATCAAGAATGGTGGTATTATTGGATGAGAGGCTGGTCATGTGGGTAAGAGTAGGCTGTCCTATGAGGAGAGGACACCAACGGGTGTGGCCAGTCTCTGAAGAAAAAGTGTGGCACTCTCTGTAAACGGGGTCTGTTGGGTGAGATGGGCAGACGTCATCTGAGTTGTGATGTTTACTTATCTGTACAATAAACCTGCATAATATTGTGCACATTTGTTTCAGAGCCTGCTTCAGACCTTTGAATAACGTAGCATGTCAGTCTTGAGAAAAAGAGAATCTAAAGAAATGAAAAGTTAATTTGTCCAGGCCAAGATTAGATAAAAAAAAAAATAGAAACACAGTTTAGCAGGGGGTAAATTAGAACATCCTGGCAAGGAATCGAAGGAATGACAAACATTAAAAAGCAGGCAGGCGAGGACGGAACACCTGTCAATATTAATGGTTTGCTGAGGCTGATTTGTCGAACACTTTTAACCACTTTTTATTTCTCAATTTGAAAATCACAATCTTATCCATGAGGTTCCAAGACTGAAAGTTTATCTTGAACCCCAGAAGGACTTGATTATATCAGAACAAATAGTGGTCTATCTTACTGCAATAAACTAATATAAGGAAGGCGCCTGGCCCACACACCATCTGTGGGACCACTCTGAGATATTGTGCCCATCAGCTCAGTGGAGTATTTTTGTCTCTTTCAAATGTGTGCAGACTATTGCCAATTTCCCTTAATTTGGAAAAACTCAACAATTATTCTCATTCCAAAATCCACATGACCACGAGAAATGAATTACTTCTGACCAGCTGCCTTAACGTCTCTGGTAATGAAAACATTTGAGAACATTTTAAAGGATGAGTTTGTTTCCTTGGTGTCTGACAAACTGGACCTCTTACTGTTTCCTTACCAGGCAGGTAAAAGTGTAGAGGATGCAACATTTTTTTAATCATTGATAAAAATTTACAAACGTCTGGAGAGGCCCAGTTCCCATGCCAGGCTTCTATTTGCAGATTTTCCTTCTTCTTTTAATAAGATGCAGACATGTCCGTGAATATAGGAGAACACTGAGATCATCTAATACATTTTTCCTGTCTGTTCCAAAGACCAACTACAAACGATGGGGTGACCGGGCCTTTTCTGTCATTGCACCCAGTCTCTGGAATAAGCTACCTCTGGACTTGCGCTCCATCACTACTATGGAGTTTTTTTAATCTAATCTTAAAACATTTTCATTCAGGCAGGCTTTTAATACCTGGTAGTTCTTTGACATTCTTGTTATGTCTTAATTGTTTTTAATTTTTAACTGGCTGTTTTTATTGTTATTTTTTATTGTTTTATTTCTGTATTGTTCAGCACTTTGTGCACCTTCTGACTGCTGAAAAGGGCTCTATAAATAGATAGATTGATTGATTGATTTTAATTAATCATCTTTTACATGATTTAATCTTCATCATCAGTTTTTATCAATGCACTTAAACTTTTTAACTGAAAGGAAGCAGAGGGTTTTGGTGAATGGAAATGTCAAGAGATTCTGGTCACAAATACAGGGTCACCACAGGGTTGTGCTTTCTTACCCTTTCTTTTTATTCTGTATACAGACAGCAGCAGGTCTTTTATAGAAGGACGTCACCTGGTCCAGTTTTCTGATGACATGGAACACTTAACCCTTCTTCAAGGTCCAGAGTTAGATCATTTTGGTGTGATGACAGTTATTTTGATCTTAATGTAGTTAAGACAAATGAGTTTGTAGTGGTGCAGCACAGTGGCACAACTGGTAGAGCTGCGGCCTCTCAGCAAGCAGGTCCCTGGTTCAAATCCAGGTCCAGGGGCCTTTCTGAGTGGAGTTTGCATGTTCTCTCCGTGCATGCGTGGATTTTCTCCAGGTACTCTGGTTTCCTCCCACAGTCTAAAAACATGCATGTTAGGCTGTTTGGTAACTCTAAATTGTCCCTAGGTGTGAGTGAGAGAGTGAATGGTGTGAATGGTCGTTTGCCTCTATGTGGCCCTGTGATGGACTTGCGACACGTCCAGGGTGTACCACGGCCCCCGCCCCTTGCACAGTGATTGCTGAACATGGGCACCGGTGACCCCCGTGACCCAAAATGGAAGAAGCGGGTAAAGATAATGGATGGAGTTTGTAGTGGATTTTGTGCAGTTGGTTAGAGCTGCCACTTCTCAGCAAGAAGGTCACTGGATCGAGTCCTTGCTGTTGGGGCTTTTTCTGTGGAGTTTGCATGCTCTCTCTGTGCTACATGGGTTACTCCGGATCCTAAAAAAACATACATGCTAGGCTGATTAACAGGTGCAGCACATCTTAGAAGTTGCAGCCCTTGTACACTTCTGTCCTCTTTAGGACGGCTCTATGGAAAGTAATTTTGTTGTAATTCACTGTGCAGGGATAATAAAAGCATTCTGATTCTAATTGGTAACTCTAAATTGTCCCGAGGTGAGGGTGACAGACTGAATGGTTGTTTGTCTCCATGTGACTCTGTGATGACCTGGAGACCTGTCCAGGTGTACCCTGCTTCTTGCACATAGATTACTTTGTAGCTACCCTACAATGAACCAGGAGAACTGTTGAATCCCCTCAACTCCTTCCAGTCTGGTAAGAGGTGTTTAAGCCTATAGCCATATCCACATCCATATTCTCCTTCTTGACTGAACTGAACTGCATTGGATCCTTTCCAACCATCCATCTTACTCTTCATCAGGCAGTCAGGATGCTAAACACTCTGCCTGCTCTGCCTCCCCTCCCATTTGAACTGCCTTAACACAAAAAACTTTCTCACACATTACCACACAACACAAAGATTTTAACACTGGACTCTGTGTCATCAAACGGGTTATTCACTAAACTCTCGGTCATGTGCTCATTCAGTTTGCACTACTTCTCATATTTGCACTAATGTTTGTATTACATTACTGCCTATAGTCATACTACTGTTTACATTCACTGTTTACATTTATTAATACTGTTTACATTTATTACTACTGTTTACATTATTACTACTGTTTACATTTACACTACTTTTAGTACATAAGGCACATTAGTAATGTGCCTTATGTGCCTTACTGCATATGTCACTTTCCCTCTATACCAACATCAACTACCTCATACATATACTGTGTACATTAACTCATATGCTGCTTTGCCACTCTTTGCAAATGTCAATGCTAGAACCTTCAGTTTATTTTATAGATATACTTTTTATACTACTATGCAAAAACTCAGGACAGTATTACACTTTTATTATTTCATTTTATGCTTATGTTCATTAAATGTTTAGTGTTGGTGTAAATTTTCATACTTTTATACTACTATGCAAAAACTCAGGACAGTGTTACACTTTTACTATTTTATGCTTATGTTTATTAAATGTTTCAGTGTTTTAGTGTTTAAATGGTTACTGTTGCACCGAGGGACTGAGAGAAACGCAATTTCAATCCTGTGTATGTCCTGTACTAGCCTGGCCCTCGCCATTCCTACGCAGCTCCGCTCAATTCTCATTTCCCTTCACTGCTGGGTCTGGGACTTCTCCCATCCACAAGGATATCTCCGGTAGATTTTTGACCGGACCAATCAGAGAACAGAAGGCGGAGTTTTGAACGACGTCGACTGACGTCGTCATTCAAAATGGCTGCCGCCACGAAGGAATTTTCAATAAAACAAGGTAAAAAACTATTATTTCTCTGCTGATAAAAAATATATTTCTTAGCTGACGTTATATCAGAAGTGTTCCTGAGCAATCAGAGAGCAGAAGGCGGAGTTTTGAACGACGTCGACTGACGTCGTCATTCAAAATGGCTGCCGCCACGAAGGAATTTTCAATAAAACAAGGTAAAAAACTATTATTTCTCTGCTGATAAAAAATATATTTCTTAGCTGACGTTATATCAGAAGTGTTCCTGAGCTTAACAGTTCCTAAATCAATTCACGAAATGGTCAAATCTGCTGGATTTAAATAGTTTCGGTTTGACATTTTCCAAACAGCCTCGGGTGCGCTACGAAAATAAATGATAAAAAATCGAATTTTATCTCAAATGTTTCATCTAGGCCAACAGTCAGTAAATTAGAGACATATAATTACACACTGGTAGCAGAAAAAATATCCACCGAGTGGTTTCTGAGCTTTTTATCTGAATAGCCTGGACCTCGCCAGGCTAAACTAACAAAACTCCGCCTTCTGTTCTCTGATTGGTCCATTCAAAAATCTAACGGAGAAATCGTTCTCTATGGGAGAGATGCAAGACCCTAGTCCAAAGCGAAGTGAAGGACATGGGTCTGGTTTCAACCAGGCTAGTCCTGTACATATTGCAGTTCTGACAATAAAGTTGACTTTGACTTTGACTTTGAACAAGGAGCTGAACTGTGAATCTTTATTTTATTCCTTGGTTAAGCAAAAACAATTGCAGTGATTTCATGTTTTGGAACCTTTCAAGTACTTGTCTGTATATATAGATTTTTGTAAATATTATATAATACAAATCACTATTTTTTGCACTATATGGTTGTCTATGTGTTTTTAAAAGGTACCACTTCCCTCTAGCAGTTAAACCCAGACTCTTCTGATTTAACTATCTCAATAACAACTCAAATATCCATATATGTAATATATATGCTACACATCCCTACGAAGTAGCTAAGGCATCTAATCTTACTACTAAGTAATAGCAATACTAAGAGAGTAAAAATAAGTAATAGAAAAAATGTGCTAGAGCTTTATTATTACAGTTTCTTACTGTCATTATTATTATTATTATTATCAACAATAATCATTGTCTATTTCACTAGAGTTTACTTCATAATCAGATAAGAACGAAATAATTTTACATAATGAAACTGTTCAACAAAGTAAATGGCTAAAAAGAAGAATAGGACATGAGGAAGTTGAATCAGATGGGCTGATAACTGATCTGGACAGCATGCAGCGATGTGCTGGTGTGGTCATTAAAGTGTATGAGTCAGTGTTATACAAGATCCAAACTTCTGTGAAAGCCAATCCCAGCTCCACCAGAGACACTCTCCTAAGAATGGCCACATGCACACACTGCAGAAGCAGACTTGCGACGACTTGGGGATGAATTGGACCAATCTGTGGCTGAGAGCCAGATCCTGGTCTCAGTCCTCTGGTTTACTGCTTTATCTCTTTGGATCTCTTATGTACTGCTCTTGCTGCTCAGCCACAGAAAACATTTGTGTCGTACACCAAAAGGAGCTCATGTCTGTGTTGATGGGACTTTATTTGAACAGAATAACAAAGCCAATTATAGAGCCTTCTCTCCGGTGCAGATTAAATGTTGGAGTTCACCACTGCTATCTGAACATCTTTTAAGAGGTGCCACTGCATGGACATGAGAATGTCCAATAAGTCCATTTGTAACTCTGAAATCAAAGTAGCTGCAACACTTTAAGCATCTAATTTGGCAAACTTTAAAAAAGACAAAGAAGTAAATGACTTTGTGACTTGTTTTCTTATTTCAATGCACTAATTAAAACAAAAGAAATCAGAACTACACATAATATATATATATAGTATCTGAGCTTGCTGCTAATAAATCACAAAAAAGAAAAAAAAAGAAAAAGAAAAACAGCAGACTTAAAAACAAGGGGCGGCCGGCCTCTCACAGTAATAATAATAATAATAATGAATTCAATTTATAACGCACTTTTCATTAGTGAAAATCTCAAAGTGCTACACACATTGAATGCTACACACATTCATACACCGGTAGCGGCAGACTACCATGCAAGGTGCTTTCCAGTCCTACCGGGAGCAACTCGGGGTTAAGTGTCTTGCCCAAGGACACAACGACACATGGTGTGGGGAACCGGGGAGCGCACCTTCCACTGTGAGAGGGTGCTATTTATAAGACTGAGCTGAATACAGCAGCTCAGACTGAGGAAGTCTTTCGGACGAAAGATGAAACGTTTCTACATTTTTATTTATTTATTTGCTTTGTTTTGTTTAGTGTTTTTGAATGTCCAGAGGAACAGACTTAGCTTTTTTAGATTTTTCTACCTGGATTATTGAGCATGCATCAGGGTACTTATATTATTATATTACCATTCCTGACTGATATACCTCTCAACTTTTAGATCTTACAAAAGTGTTTTCTAAACGTTATGTGTTTAACAAAGGTTTTATTCTTACAGATTATTATTAAATTATTGTTGGGTTTGAACAGATTTAGCTGCATCTGAATCTTTGCTACTTGTTAAAAGTCGTTAAAAAGAAATAGGTCCTGCAGAAAAATGCTCTGATGCCACAGGGTTTAAAAGCATAAAGCTAACTATGAAACAAGTTATTATATCATTTTTCTAAAGAATTAACCATTAAATAAATGTTATCCCTTGTGGCAAATCAGACCCACTAAATGAACTTCTTCAAAGGCAAAGGCAATCATGTATTTACTTTAGAAAACATTAGCAATCTCAATTCATGTCAGGTCTCAGGTATAGGTTTCTTTTGTGAATGAGTCTTAGATACTCATGAGACTAACCTGTAAAAACAAAAAGTTAAAAATATGAATAAAACAATTGTCATCAGAGTAATTGGAGAAGAAAGCAGGTAATCCAGCAAACACACAGTATTTTGCTAAAAATCACATGGCATGCTCTGGCACATCCTAAAATGAGCTTATGTGTGTTTTTATCAAAACAAACTGCAGTTTTGATCATGACACTAAGGTCATTGGATGACCATCACATCACAAATGTGGGGTTGACACCTCTGCCAGACTCTAGTGGTTGTTAGTTGGACCACCAGTTTTATTGTCTTGCAGGTCATCTCCCTTTGTCTTGAGACTTGTTCAGCTTTGTACAGTAGTTCATAACTCAGCATACAGCGAGAGTTGACTGGATGTTCCTGCCGTTTGACAAATCCAGGCGCTCCCATCTGGACATAGTTTCAGAAAAGTTCAAGTTATGTCAACTTGAACTTATATGTCAACATATTCTAGTTTGTTGCCAGACTGACAGTTTTTGCTTGGCTGACAGTTTTTTTTTGCTGTTGCCTTCAGTAGTGACAGTTCTTTGTTGTTGTTGTTTCAGTAGTGACAGTTCTTTGACAGTTCTTTGTTGTTGTTTCAGTAGTGGTGTCCTTAGACCGTCACATTGACCCAGTTTCAGCATCAACCAGTACACATTTGATCTGATCCAATCAATCGAAACCAGAGGCAATGATGTAAAACTCAGATGTCGTATGTATTTTTGGGTAGAATTCTAGCTTAGTGGAGGCTACCTGTATGTGTTCTGTGGGCACAGCCAGACTTACCTCCCCGTTCAACAAAACCCTGTCTTCTCAGGCTGCCTGAGAAGGAAAAATGAAAATAGAAATGTAAATATTAAAGGCCAGGTTAAAAAATAATCATCTGTTAGCAAGTTCTATTTTGGGACATCAGCGTTTACCTTCAACAGAGCCAATTCCGCATCCCGATTTGCACAACGGATTCTTAAAAACGCTCAATTTCATAAAAGTGAAAGCATCAATTTAATACTGAAACCAAGATCAAAGCCAACATTCTCTATACCCTACTGATCATCGTAAAATATTTTTTTTATAAACAATGTCCTTAATGTTTTCTTAAAATATTTGTTTTGGCTCACCATTGTGGACATGTATGAAATCTCAAGATGTTTAAGTTAATTTTATTTAGCAATTAGAATTATTGTTGCTCTCATATCTCATTCTCTGTAGGGTTATAAGATAATTTAGACTTTGGTCTCTTTTAACCTCCCTTAGGAGTCTGGACCAGTTATTTTTCCATTGTCATTTAAAGCTGAGAGTCATTTTTGTGACTTTTTTATTCACAAATTTAGACAAAGCAACATCAATGTTAGGCTTTAACTATAAAATATGCTTCTACTTCTGAGGGGTTAACTGTTTTGGTGTGTGTAGTTAACCTTTATTTGCTGGAAAGTTACTTTTAATAAAGTATTTATTGTTGGAAAAATAGAGTGTTTGCTTTAACTTTTAAGTCAGAGCTATATCAACAACATGTTTTTAATATAAACGGATATTGACATTAGTTTAAACAACTCCTAAAAGGAAACAGCTCTTAAAATAATTTTTTTTTCAATGTATGGTAAAATCCTTTAGAAGGATTAATTTAAACTGAGTGTTTCAATTTAAAATGTAGTTAAAAGTTTCTTTGACAAGAATACATTTTTATTTTCTTTATTTTATGTGTCAACGTTTTTTTTAATTTTAGTTAAACTTTTAAAAAAATGAACTTATTGGCAAATTTAAGAAGAAATATTTGCTAATTTTGTTTAAAATATGTTATCCAGAAATGCTTAAACTTAACTTGACCTGTTTATGGTGTTTTAATTAAGTTACCAAGCTTTTTATGAAAGTTTAAACCGCCAATAATTGTAGTTTAATTCAGTGTAGTACCTTCTTTGACCACTGTTTGGGGTAAGAAGCGTGTATGTCTTTAAGAAAAAGGCAGAGTTTTGACGTTTTCTCTTTCCGAGGTCAAAACGCAACGAGGACCATGACGATGACGATATCAGGCCTGGACTTTACTCCGTCTTTGTCTAAAAAATACTAAAATCGGTAAGGGAATTTCTCAGGTTCTTTTTGCAGAGAAAACACAACTTAAAAACGTTTAATTTTACAGTATGACGGCATTTAGTACGGATTTGAATGGACAAAGCGTCGCTTTTAGCTGACGTGGGCTTGTTAGCCTTAGCTTAGCTTAGCTGTTATTCCCAACCCAAAAACGTAATTTTGGTTGATTTAAAATAGGATCATTTTGCCGTTAGATTTTCATTATAAAAACGCAATCCTGTCGGCTTATTCTAGCGAGTCAGATTTGGATTTTTTTATCGTTAAAAAGTGCAAATAAATTGGCCGCTAGCTATTAGCTATGCTACGCTAATGCGAATGGAATTCCACTGTAATATTTCAGATTTTACCGTTCGTTAGTCTTAAAATTTTAAATAGTTGGATTAGAATTTTGAAAATAGGATCTAATCAAATTCTCAATTCTTAGAGTACAATTCGGCTGTATATATTTGGTTTGAACATATATGCAAATATTTATTTTAAGAGTTTAGTTTTAGCTAAACCTGAATAATTCAGGGCACCTCTCACACTTTTTCAGAGATGAAATTATACATCTATAATTATCTCATAAGTGCAGAAAATACAACGATTAGTGTTTTAGTCAAATTTAATCACGTTTAGAGGGACAGAAAAACGGATGCGGTGTGGGCCCGGCAGCCCCTCCTTTTTCAAACAATGCCTCAAATGATTTTGTCCTGTAGTTGCATAAAAGTGTAACCTGTTTGTTTTTCTGTTTTTTTTATTTTAATTTTATTTTTTTAGGAAAATAACCATCAACAAACTGAATCGACCCTTCAGGCAAATTAGTATCAAGTTTTTTGGTCTGTGAAGTTATTTAAATAAAAAATCTGTTTTACCACTAGTGACTTTATATCTTGTGCTTTTTTATTTTATTTTTTATTTTTTTATTTGCTTTATTTATCTGCTTTTTGTCAGTGCAGTTTATGTAAGTTAGTGATTATTAATTTTTAGATATCTGGTTTTAGTTTTTATCTCTATGATTGTTATATTATACTTTTTGCGTTGTGTTTTATTAATATATGTACTGATACTTTCACACACACATAGAAACACACACAGAGACACACACAGAGAGACAGAGAGATGGACACACACAGAGAAAGAGATGCGTCTATTTCAGAAACGGAGCCTCACTCAAGTCCAATAAAAGGTACTGGTAAAAAACTTCACTGTATTGATGTTACTTAGATCTTAGGTAAATTACCTCCCTTTATTAATTTGAAAGGTCTTGGTAAATTAGTCTCACTTTTTTTTTTCTTGGTCTTGACTAATATTTACCTCACTTTAAAAAATAACAAAAGGTCTATTCTCCTACAGTTAAGTAACGTGCGCAATCAATACATTGGGCCTCATGCACGAACCGTTCGTACGCACAGATTCGTTCGTATCCCAAGATTTTTTTCAGATATGAACAAAATTTACGAGTGGTCCGGACCTGTAGTATATTTTACGAGCAGTCGGTCTGCTGTCATCCAGACGGAATTTCTCCACTAATAACTTCATATTTCGTTATTTAGAAAATATTTAGAGTTTAAAAAAGTCACGCACCACAATTGTTCTTGACAATAGGTTCTGTTTGAAGTCGAATTATAATTTTAAATGTAATAATGACTAACGGATTAAAGTATTTAAATTAAAATCAATTTGTTATCAATGCCGTTTTCTAACACTACAATATTAATATGAAGATCTCAAACTGAAACCAACTTAAATTATGAATTAATTTAAGTTTAATTTGTCTCGGTAACGCAGACTTCGGTAACGCAGACTTTACATTGACCTCCTCCTGTTGCAGTCATAGATCTCAGATAGCTCAATGAGATAGAGCGTTGCGTCGCAGTTCCGAACCTTATGGGTTCAATTCCCACATGGGACAATGTTTTTTTTCTCCTTTTAATTCATTCCAGATTTAAAAAACACAAGAAAACTATTTACAATACAACATGAAATAAAGCATAAAGTCTTTTTAATCTGGAATGAATAACTAATCTAAAGAAAGAAGGAAAAAAAAATAGTCATACCTTGTGGGAATCAAACCCACAAGGTCTCGATAAGGTTACGGTGCAATGCTTTACCTAGTGTGCCACCAGGACGCGTGTATATTTTAAGGTCCACATTTATTATAAACAAACATTCTTTGGCTTTAGCTGGTCATTTACTCCCATGAGTGACACTGCTAATAAGGACAGATTTTCTTTTCTTGATCTCAGAGAGCAGAACTTCAATCTCCGCACCGGTAGACTTCTTCTTTTTACTTTTCGCTGCCATTTTATGAACGAACACGTTTTGCCTCTGAGGCAGGAAAACATAGCCTTATATGGTGTTTTGAGGGGTGGGAATTATGTAAATAACCTCTCCGCGTGCACGCGCAGGTAGATAGAACAGGTGGAATTCATCATACGTACGCAGCTCATTTACACACTTTTCCTGAGGATAGAAGAGTTTGTTGAATCTGACGTGGCATGTTCGTACAAACGCTTCGTACGAACAAAAGTAAGAGAAATTTAGGATAAAAATACGAACATGTTCGTGCATGAGGCCCATTATCTCTAGAAAGTAGGAGCCTTACTTTTTTTTTTAAATGTGAAGGTCTTGGCTTGGTTATACTAGTATTTATCTTTACTGAGGACTTTTTATACCTCTTCACTTTAAAGGATTCTAACTTTTTTTAAAGACAAAACATTACACTGAATTTTTGTCTACGCACTTCCTATTTGTTGTGTGAAGTCAGGTCAGAGATCCATCAATCTGCTGTTGGATGGACCCAATTTTGGACCTATAACGCTGGCCTGACCAGAAACAAATGATCTTCCAGGACTTTGATCACAGCCGTACGTACGGACTTGCAACGTGTCCTTTAGTCGGTTCCCCAGCAAAACAGGTATGTTGGATTCCAAGGGTCACGGCACCAGAAATGATAGGTTTATTTCCTTTGTACCTAAAACAAAATTAATTCCACACGAGACAACAGAGTGAGATTTTGAACAGAGCTTTTTGCAAAAAGGGCCACAGCAAACATCCTAAAGATGCTCACTGTGAACTTCAAATTATTGTTGCTTTCTGCTCGTCTTTTATTTAGGAGTTAGTGGGAGTGGAAAACATGACACAATAGTGGAAAACAACTTCTGTCATCACAAGATAAGTGTTGCAGAACAGTTTAAGACAGTGTGCAGTTTAGAACAAAAGGTCTTCTTAGATATTTATACGGTGTTTAGACAGTTCCGGTGTGACCAATACTCCTTTTGTCAACATTACAAACACATCATGATAAACAATCAAGTTTGAACAAACAGAGTGTAGACAGTTCCAGCATGACCAATAATCATTTTGTATAAACAGTCAAGTTTGAACAGAGTGTTTTTAAAATGATAACATTAATGAAAACTCTCACAGTGTGTTGTGAGTATATGATGGGGATAATACTCCTATACTACTATATTATTATTATTTATATTTACAAAAAACTGACATACTGTAATTTGTTTTCAATTATTTTTCCAACAAACAAGTTAAATTCCTTTTAGAGTAAAATTAGATATTTGAGTTTATAAATATATAAACATATCTGTACAGATATCTACCATATGTACATACACAAATATACTGCTAAAAAAATAAAGGGAACACCTAAACAAAACAATAAAACTCCAAGTCAGTCACACCTTTGTGAAATCAATGTCACAACTTAAGGGCGAGATACACTCGAGCGTCCTCACGATACGCCAATACGCAGCGTACGTACGCCCCGTACGCAGCGTAGCCCCGCGTAGCCCCTCAGGGCAAGTACGCGCAAAAGTATTTTTTTACTACGCATACGCGATTCGCATACGCGATGCGCGGTGTCTGACCTAAACTTCCCCGGCGCCGGACTGTTTTGTATGTTACACAAATGAAATAAATTCCTCTTTTTTATCGCTGATCGGGCCTTTTCTTTTGTTTTTTTGCCTAAAGTCAAGTAACCGCTTCTTCCTCCGTTCACTCGATGAATGAAATGAATGAATTCAGGTCCTACCTGGGTGCGCGATGTTTTATATATTCCCTGGTGGGCTGTGGTGGGCTGTGGGCTGCAGGAAAAGCACTCCGTGCTCAGCTGCTCATATTACAACAAGGAGAACGCGAGCGTTTGGAGCGAAAAACTAGCGGAAGTGACGATCGGAAGTGACGGTACGGAGGAAATGACGTTAGAATTTGGAGCGAAAACACGAGAATCTACGCGAGAACGAAAGCCGAGTGTAGCAGCGGCTCCGTATACGCGCGTATACGCACGTATACGCGCGTATACGGAGTCTGCTTCAGTGTATCTCGGGCTTAAGGTAGTAACCCTTATTGTCAATCAATTTCAACTGCTGCTATGCAAATGGAACACACAACAGGTGGAATGAGAGGCAATTAGCAAGACAACCCCTATAAAAGAGTGATTCTGCAGGTGGTGACTAGGGGTTGAACGAGTACATAATTTTTTAACTTGACATTAACATAATAAAGTTCAAGTAGAACTTGAGTAGCTGATTATGTCATAGGATCTTAAGATGCAAAAAAAAACTGCAAAAAAAAAGTGATTTAAAATTTACAAAAAAAAAAAGACAAACAAAACATTGGGAGTGTACATTATGCTGGACTACCACTTATGGAAAACCAAAACTATTATTTATTATTATTAAGTGCAAAAGTGAAAGAAACGTGCAGCACGTCAAAAACGAAACCAAAAACAGTGGGGCAGTTGAGCACCCCGCACCGCCCGCGGTGCTGCGCATTAGGTTTAGTTTTAGAGATAATTATGTTTACAGTATAGTAAAAAAAAAAGGTTTAGAGATTCATAGTTGTTGCTTTTTGTTTGTGAAACAAGGTTGGTGGAAGCTGGTTCGGTCGATTGGATCCAGTGTCACACCATATTCTGTGACCTGCAACATTGCATGCAACACCGCCCCCGTCTGGTCACAATATACGGTGGTCACAGAATTTTTGTGTAACATCGGTTCGCAACGCACTCCAAACAGGAAGTTGATTAATTTTATGTTCTGTAACTGTGACGTAATGACGTCACTACGAATACTCAATGTGAAATTAAACAACTTGATAGATGTCCTAGGAATCGATGTGTCGATTACTCGAGTAGTCTGTTAAAGCCGTAGTGGTGACCACAGGTCAGTTCTCTGTTCTTGTCCTTTCTGCTTGAACTTTTAGTCACTTTTTCATTTTGTTAGTGCTCTCATGCATAGAAGCATCATGAGGCATTTTTTACTAGGCATGTAACGGTTGTAATGGGTTTACCGAACCGTTTCGGTACACCACGTTCGGTTTAGTCCAACTGCGTACCGTTTCGGTTATTTTTTCACTCATTAAACGTTCTTAACAGGGGAATATATGCACCGCGGAACAAAATTTCCTGGGCGTGTTTCAGCACGGAGCTATTTTCGCGTGGCACGCGCAGCATTTAGCCGTTAGCATCTCGTGCGGTCTCCTTCTTGTTAAAAGATGAGCGCACGCGCAGCTTGTGTGGACTTTGTTTCATGAAGACTCTGCAGCAGCTGCTTGAGTGACGCAGCAGCAACACGTCACGTGAACGCGCTGGAAACTGTCATCCGAACGTGAACAGCAGCTGTATTAAAACTACTTCATCCGAACGTGAACAGCAGCTGCATTAAAACTCCTTCATCAGGTAATCAGAGCGGTCCAGAGCAATAACACAAGCTGTATGAGTTTTTAAATCTCTGAATCTGTCTGAACGTTGTTATATGCGCAGGGTTTAAAGTTACTGAGCGTCGCTATGAGACATTCATCACGTCAACACTTCAAAAAGTTCAGCTCTTTATGAAAAAACTAACTGATGTTGTCAACAACAAGCCCTGGACCAGATTAAAGCCCTGCCTGCCATGATGATGAAGAGTGAGAGATTCAATTGTTCAAGAGGTATTGTTTTATTATTATCTAAATAATCTTTTTTTTAATCATAATCTTATTAACTTGTTTTTTTTTAAATCTCTTTTGTTTTTTATTTCCAGTCTGTGACAGAGGTAAATCCACCTGCAGCTAAGTGATGACTGAACTGAACTCTGAACTGTTCCCACACACCTGTCCCACCAAGAAGAAGTTGTGAGTACAGTAATGAGGACAAATACAGCCACACTGCTGCTACTGAACAAAAACTTGATTAGTTAGATTGTAAACAGTCTGTTGCTGCTTATTGTTCTGGTTCTGACTGTTATTGCATTTATTAAGATTTTTATTATTGTTCATATAGTTTATTTATTGTAGAGTGCTGTTTATTTAAAATATCATCCAAATGGGTCACTTTTATTTATTACTACAATACAATACAAACATATTTTTGGCACATTTTCAAAATAAACATTTTGTAAGTCTTTATTTTGTAAAAAAAATAATAATAATTGTACCGAAAATAAACCGAACCGAGCTCTCCTTGTAGTTGAACCGAACCGAAATGTGATTTTAGCGTACGTTACACCCCTATTTTTTACAGCCCACTGAAGTTGCTCAAATAGTACAGCTAATCTGAGATAGAACATCAATGCGAATGGTAGCAAGAAGATTTGCTGTGTCTCTCAGCACAGTGTCCAGAGCATGGAATAGGTTCCAGGAGACAGGCCAGTACACCAGGAGACATGGAGGGGGCGTAGGAGGGCTACAACCCAGCAGTAGGACCACTACCTCATCCTTTGTGCAAGGAGGAGGAGGTCCACTGCCAGGGCCCTACAAAATGACCTCCAGCAGGCCACTAATGTGCATGTTTCCACTCAAACTGTCAGAAATAGACTCCATGAGGGTGGTATGAGGGCCCGACGTCCACATATAGGGCCAGTGCTTACTGCCCAACACCGTGCAGGACGATTGGCGTTTGTTAGGGAACACTAAAATTGGCAGATTTGCCATTGGCACCCTGTGCTCTTCACGGATGAAAGCAGGGCCAGTGCTTACTGCCCAACACCGTGCAGGACGATTGGCGTTTGTTAGGGAACACTAAAATTGGCAGATTTGCCATTGGCACCCTGTGCTCTTCACGGATGAAAGCAGGTTCACACTGCGCACATGTGACAGACGTGACAGAATCTGGAGACACCATGGAGAACATTCTGCTGCCTGTAACATCCTCCAGCATGACCGGTTTGGTGGTGGGTCAGTCATGGTGTGGCAAGGCATTTCTTTGGAGGGCCGCACAGCCCTCCATGTGCTAACCAGAGGTGCCCTGACTACCATAAGGTACCTGGATGAGATCCTCAGACCCATTGTGAGACCATGTGCTGGTGCAGTGGGCCCTGGGTTCTTTCTTATGCATGACAATGCTAGGCTGAAGTGTGTCAGCAGTTCCTGCATGATGAGAGCATTGATGTTATGGCACTGGTTCTTAACCTGGGTTCGATGAGCGGGTCTCAGGGGTTCGGTGGAGTCTCTGCCCCGGATGTAAAGACACACTTGTGTAAACACCGTTGTGACCGGTGTTGCCAAATAGAGTCCCACCCGCCCAAAGCACTCTCTATCCGCAAAAGTCAGAAGGAAAATCGCGGTGAACCGCCCAATCTGGCAACACACGATTCAGTGCAGTGATGCGGAAATATAACGCGCGCATGAAGTCAATGGCTGTACGTCGTGTGTTTACAAACTACGGTAAATATGTCGGGCAAAAAAAGAAAGTGGTTGGACATGGATTCACTTGTGTCACGGAACGGGATGGGAGTCAGCGTCCTATCTGCATGATATGCAACACGAAGTTGAGCAACTAGTCTGGCGCCGGCAAAACTGAAGGAACACTTCATGAAGATGCACAGACGGAGAATACAAGAACACAACGCCTGCTGAATTCAAGGTGAACGAGCCAGATATGATGTTGTTTCTATGCTAATTTTAGCTTTTTAAGCTAATTCCACATTTAATGCTCTTATTAAAAAAAATGTCATCCTAATTCAGCAAAAATGTGCTCTCTCAACTTCATTCTGGTGATGCTTCTTTCTGCTATTTTAGCTACTTTTCAGCTGAATCTTTTTTCTAATTTTAGATTTTCTTCAGATAATTTCCACATTTTTGTGCTCATTTCTGCTTCTTTCAGCCTAATTGGGCAAATATATTCTTTTTGCTTTCTTCTGCTAATTTAAGCTTATTCTACCTTTTCAGCAACATGTTTTAGTACTCTTTTTCTGGTTTAAGGTCAATTAAAAATGTTGTGGTAATTTCTGACACTTTCAACCAATAATTACAAACGAGCCAGATATGATGAAAGGGCCACTCTGCCTGCTCTTGGATTTGTACCTGTTAGCAAACTGATCCTCGCAGCATCGTACGAAGTTGCTTATTTGATCGCAAAGCAGGGTAAGCCACACTCCATTGGTGAATCTCTCATAAAACCAGCTGCATTAAAGATGGCAAATCTGCTACTCGGAACAGCAGCTGAAGATAAATTATCCCAAATTCCTCTTTGATGATTAAAAATTGTACAAAAATATTTTTGGGGGATGAAACTCTTATTGGGCCAGAATAAAGTTGTTGTGAGTTCATGCACTGTGTTGCTTTTGTTCTTTGAGCAAGGTGATGTTGTAGAATTTGGAAAAAAAATCATATTTTATATATTAAAAAAGAGGGGTTCGGTGAGTGGCCATATGAAACTTGAGGGTTCGGTAGCTCAAAAAAGGTTAAGAACCACTGTGTTATGGACTGGCCTGCCCATTCCCCAGACCTGAATCCAATCGAGCACATCTGGGACATACTGTTTCAGTCAATCCACCAAGGCCACATCGCACCACAGACTGTTCAGGAGCTAAGTGATGCTCTAATCCAAGTCTGGGAAGAGATCCATCAGGAGATCATCCTCCGTCTCATCAGGAGCATGCCCAGGTGTTGTAGGGAGGTCATACAGGCACGTGGAGGCCACACACAATACTTAGCCTCATTTTGACTTGTTTTAAGGACATTAAATCAAAGTTGGATCAGCCTGTAGTGTGTTTTTCCACTTTAATTTTGTGTGTGACTCCAAATCCAGGCCTCCATTGGTTAATAAATTTGATTTCCATTGATGATTTTTGTGTGATTTTGTTGTCAGCACATTCAACTTTTTTTACAGAACAAAGTATTCAATGAGAATATTTTATTAATTCAGATCTAGGATGTGTTATTTGAGTGTTCCCTTTATTTTTTTGAGCAGTAAATAGAAATAGAAACAGCCTTTATTGTCCCATGGATGGAAAATTCAAGTGTAAGATATATATATATATATATA
>JBBPBX010067888.1:7973-19290 GCA_038048925.1 Garcialebias charrua | reverse complement strand
AACCAGTGACGGTGGGATCTTGGCCAACTCCAACTTTGGTCAGGCTCTGCGTGACGGCACACTCAATCTGCCACCGGACAAGGACCTCCCTGGCGCTGGCGCCAGAGGACCCCAGCCCCACGTCATCGTGGCAGATGAGGCTTTCCCGTTGCGCAGAAATCTAATGCGGCCCTTCCCAGGACGTGGGGAACTGACCAGAGACCAACGTGTCTTCAACTACCGACTGTCACGGGCACGGTTGGTGGTTGAGGATTCTTTTGGGATCTGGTCTAGTCAGTGGCGTATGTTTCGCCATGACCTTGAAATCTCCCCTGAGGTTGTGGAGAAGTGTGTGAAAGCCACTTGTGTTCTCCACAATTTAATGCGGGTTGACGACATACCAGCACACCGTGGCACAGAAGAACCCCTTCCTGGTGTCCAGAGAGTGGGAGCAAACTGTGCAGCAAGAGAAGCAATGGTGGCCAGAGAGGCATTCATGAGATACTTCTCAGAAGAAGGAGCAGTGGCATGGCAGCTAGAGTAGTCATCACCCCCACTGCCTTTGTAATATTTATGAGTTTAATTTTATGTAGTTCTTTATATAACTGCACAACGTTCATTGTGAACACTTTCGTATCCACATTTTCATTTGTTCCATGTGTTCACTTGCATTAAAAATGACAGTTTGCAATTGTGTGATAATTTTCTGTTCTTTTTGGAATTGGTTCGTTGGGGAAACGTTTGTTCCAACATTTAATTTTAACGTGACGGACCAAAAAAAGAATAGCAGAGTAAAACCAAATTTTTCCATAATTAGTACTTTTCTGTCCTGTCACACTGTATTCATATGAAATCATACAAATGCCAGACAGTGCTAGTTACAAACCTGCACTAAAAAGCTACATGAAATTAAATGTTGCTTATCTAGATTTAACACCAGCCAGTTTCAGCTAAACATTTTAAAACTCACACACCAAGTCTATTTAAAAAACAGATTTATTTAAAACTACAGAAAACACACACACATTGTTATGTAAAAATTCAGCCTTCCTGTGACGTCACTGGACCAACCCTGTCGCCAGTGGACTCCTCATAAATCATTGTGTACATTTTAAATTTTATTCGTTCACGCTGCAGGAGAGTCAAACGTTCCAGTGGCTCAACCAGGGACAACAAAAACTTCTCTGTTTCGCTGGCGGGAGGTGGTGGTGGTGGTGGTGGTGTGGCAGCCAAACTATTTCGTCCTTTCATGAAGTCAAGGACCTCACGCTCGAAGTCCTTTCGCTGCATCGGAGGCTGCTCCCGACGGGGTCTCTTCTGCCCTGATCATGTAAAGGACACAGTATGTGTTACATGTTTTGCATGTTAGATGAGCTTTCAAGGGACACATGTCTGCATTACTGTACATAACTGTGTGTACAGCAAATACTCAATAAACAAGTTGTTTCATAAGAAATTATTTGTTTTTATGAGTTTACATATGTATCTGTGTGTAAGTGTGTGTGTGTGTGTGTGTGTTTTAAAGCGGAGGATATTTTTGTACCACTGCATCAGTTGTGTGTGTGTATTTGTGGCTGTGGTTTTTTGCCACTAAATCAATACAAATCAATACAAAATGCATGATGAGAGTCACACCTGGGGCCCACGAGGAAGGCGCAGGCATCACAGAAGAAGAGGCGGTGGACGGCGCAGGAGAAGCAGTTACTGGAGAAGGAGCTCTGAAGTTTTGTGCAAGCTCCAAATCACCCAAGTCAATAGTTTCTGTGAATCAAATAACAAATAAACAATATTTTTTACATTAATATTTATAACAACTTTGCAGTATAAATGTCTATGAGTCACAACTTACCTAGAGTTGATGAGGCCTCAAATGCTGCTGACTCGTCTGCAGCCTCCTCTGGGTCTTGTGTGTCGTCGTCCACAGCTGCCTGGTTCTCCATGGAAGTGTCCAGATGTGTCCTGTCAGGCATGTTGCCACTTGTTTCACGTGGCGTCATGAAAGGCTTCAAGAAGGACATGACCACCATGTACTTCCATTTGGTATTGCTGTCTGCTGCTGCACCACTGCGTTGTCTGTCTTTCTCCTTTTTAACTTCTTTAGCATATGTGTCCCTCAGACTCTTCCACCTTTTCTTGCAGTAAACCACTAAACAAAAGCATTTAAAAACGTTAAACGTGGTGGCTATACTTTGAGTTAGTTGAAATCATTCTTATTTTTATCCATTTTGTTATGTTGTTTGACGGTTATCATTGTTTGAACAAACTGTGAAATAAGGGGCAGATATATAAGATTTCATCTTCTTTCTGCTCCCTTATAAGATTTCATCTTCTTTCTGCTCCCTTCATTTTATCCTACTTGTATTCTTGTATCTGATGAAAATATCTTGTATTGTTCTTTTAATATGAATGACTAAACATCAAATCAAATCACATCGGCCAGCAGCTTACCCGGCATACCGAGTTCCTCACTGATACTCTGCCAGGCAAGGACCTTTTTAATTCCGTCTCTGTACAGGAGACTTGACTGGTTGTACAAGACTTCTCGTGAACACACGGCAACAATCAATTTGTCTTCCATCATAGCACTGTACACAACTTTGCGGGGTTTTTTTCTGTCACACAAACAATACGTCACACAGTTGCGCATGCGCACAACCGTCCCCTCGTTCCGCGTCACATAGCTCCACCCCGACTCTCCCTGATTGGTTGACACACCAACCAATCAGGGAGAGTTGAGCGGCGTTTGAACGTTTGGACCGCGAAAACTTCAGCTTCATGAAGGCGGAACTTGGAAGCCGACGCCGGTTCACGTACACGGAAAAACGCCACCCAGCACGCTCAACACGCACAACGCACGACGCCTGACGCCAGTAGGCTGCTGGAGGTGCGTCCACCATTGACTTTACATGGAAGCTGGAAACTTTGGAGGTCAAAACGCTGCTTGGTGTGCTCACACCATAATTCTCTCGTGACAACCTGAGGCATTTCCTCATCAGCGGAGAGAGAGGAGGAGGAGGAGGGAGTGATCACTTGACTTTTGGCATAAAAACAAACAAAAGAAAACTCCGGATAAGGGATTAAGAAAAGGAATTTAATACATTTGTGTCACATATAAACAGTCCTGCATCGCTTTGCATCGCTTTGAATGAGAACATGCGGCTGCTCGCTGGCTACGCGCTGGGACAGGTGGGGGTGTGGGTTAGGGGCCAAAAACTCCGCCTTCTTTTCTCTGATTGGTCCGGTCAAAAATCTACCGGAGAAATCCTTCTCTATGGGAGAAGTCCCAGACCCTAGTCCGAAGCGAAGTGAAGGACAATGGTCTGGTTTTAACCAGGCTATAACAACTCATACGTTTGACAAAGAACATTTGTATATTCACTGGTAGTTAATTTTTATGAGCTCTATACATAATAGACAGGATATTGTAATCCATCAGGTCATGGAACTTCAACAATTTCAATTTATGAAATAATGTGCTTAAAGGGTGACAATTAGCCTGGTTCAAACCAGACCCTTGTCCTTCACTTCGCTCTGCACTAGGGTCTGGGATTTCTCCCATAGACAACGATTTCTCCGGTCGATTTTTGACCGGACCAATCAGAGAACTGAAGGCGGAGTTTTGTTAGTTTAGCCTGGCGAGGTCCAGGCTATCAGATAAATAGCTCAGAAACCACTCGGTGGATATTTTTTCTGCTACCAGTGTGTAATTATATGGCTCTAATTTACTGACTGTTGGCCTAGATGAAACATTTGAGATAAAATTCGATTTTTTATCATTTATTTTCGTAGCGCACCCGAGGCTGTTTGGAAAATGTCAAACCGAAACTATTTAAATCCAGCAGATTTGACCATTTCGTGAATTGATTTAGGAACTGTTAAGCTCAGGAACACTTCTGATATAACGTCAGCTAAGAAATATATTTTTTCTCAGCAAAGAAATAATAGTTTTTTACCTTGTTTTCATGAAAATTCCTTCGTGGCGGCAGCCATTTTAACTGACGACGTCAGTCGACGTCGTTCAAAACTCCGCCTTCTGTTCTCTGATTGCTCAGGAACACTTCTGATATAACGGCTAANATAATTAATTCAATTTATAACGCACTTTTCATTACTGAAAATCTCAAAGTGCTACACATATATTGAATGCTACACACATTCATAAACCGGTGGCGGCAGACTACCATGCAAGGTGCTTTCCAGTCCTACCGGGAGCAACTCAGGGTTAAGTGTCTTGCCCAAGGACACAACGACACATGGTGCGGGTCCCGGGAGTCGAACCGCCAACTTTCCGATCGGGAGACGACTGCCATTACCACTACACCACGGCTGTGATGGACAAGCAGAAAAAATTAACTGGTTTTACATTCCTCCCCTTTTCAGCTGATTAATTAATGTTGAATGAATGCTTAATGTTGCAGTGTGAACAATGAAGGGAAGATCTATTTCCCTGCACATGCGATCACCATTTTTATCCAACAGGTTCAGAACTAATCACATTAACTAACAAACTAACCAACTAATACCACTAATATATGCCAAGGTTTTCTCACTATTTGTTGAAACCTCTCAATTGTTGTTTACACCGTATGTTGAAATTACATATGATTATTCTTATGCCTGTGAGTTTGATCCAGGAGGTCCAGGGAGAATTGAAGGTTGTTGAGATGAAGGCAGAATGTGAATGTTTCAGACAGATTAATGTGAATATATATGTTTGTGCCTGGTGAATGTGCAATACAGTAGTTGTGTGTTGATAGATTTTTGAAAAAGGTGTACAAGGTTTTCACTACTTTTCCATAGATATAATTTAGTTTGATCAATTTTGATTCTTAGAGAATATAAATTAGCTACACCTTTGTTAAAGAGTATCAGAGCAGCCTAGCAGTGGATTCTACTGATAGGAAGTGTGTTTGTGGTAGAATATTCTGGTACAGAGAATAATATATATATACAGTATATGGATGTGAAGAAAATTGAGTTTGACAGGTTATGGAAGGATTGTTGTGTTTTCTGTTCTGATCGGAATAATCATAGATTAAGTGTTAGTTTTCTGAATGTGGCCTTAGCCCTTATCACAGACATCTTTGAATAAGAGCTGTTGATTAGCTTTTTCTCAGATATCAGACTAGTCAACAGAGTAGTGTAGGTCCTGCTCCTTACAGGTGTCTATGATGATGCTGAAGAAGAAGATGACCCCCTCCCCCCCCCACCCAGTTCATATTCTTTGCTAAGGTTAAAACATGCCAGAAATGTCACGATCCATTAGGTTTTAACCCAAAATGCAGGCAAGATGATTGAAGCAGGAGATGTATTTTAAAAATAAAACTTATTTATTTTTAAACAACACAAAACAAAAAGACGGCGTGGCGGCAAAACTTTCAAACTAAGATTTAGGCAGGCAAACAGGAGGGGTAAGGATTCAGGTAGGAACAGAGAAGGACCGTGATGTCTGTGATCAGAGCTGCAACCAAAAAACAATGACTCGACAACTGCAGTTGGATGGCAGGAGCTTAAATGCTGAGCTGAACAGGTGGAAGGAAACAGGTGGAAGGAATGAAACTGATTGCTAGGCTGAGGCAGAAGGGGTGTGGTGAACTGTTGACTGGCAAGGATGGCTGTGAGAAATGACAGACGGCTGAAAAGCAAAACAGTAGGAAAAACAAACAATGACATGAGGAGCAGAAGAGTTGAATCAGGACTGAAGAAGCAGACTTAGGATGAAGAGAAAATAAATGACAGACAAAGTATAACACAACAAGAAACAAATCACAAAGAACAGAACAGAAATCAGAAGGGCAGAATAACAAAGAACAGGAAGATTAAGCAAGGAGGCATGTACAGATGAACTGATTAAGCAGGGAAGGCAGGAGCAGAGGAAGGGTGACAGGCATTACTGGGATGAAGGGATGAATGGTAAAACTACAGGACTGGGGATGAATGGTGGGGATGAAAGGTAACACTACAGGACTGGGGACAGAAGGGGCAAAAATAAGACAGAGGGAAGTAAGTGTGAGGTCAGGCTAAAGGGAGGGGTGTCAGCGGGGCCGCTGACCGTGACAAGAAATATAGATTCCACACACTAGAGGAGTGTCTTTTGATAGGAGGGACAGTCTGCACGGTTTTTAATTGTTTTTATTTTTTGTTTTATTTGTTCTTTCTTACATTTATTTTTTACCTTTGTTTATTTTTGTTTATTCTTTCTTACATTTATTTTTTTATCTTTGTTTGCTTTTGTTTATTCTTTATTACATTTCTTTTATTTGTTTTGTTTATTCTTTCTTACAAATTTTTTTTTTTTTGCTTTTCTTTGTTCTTTATTACATTTCCAACATAATAAGCTCTAATGGTCACAGTATGTTTTCTTACGTAGATTTCTTACCATTTTGTATTGATGCTTATTTTTATATAAGGGTTTTTCTACTCTGGGTGGTAACTTAGATGTAGAATTATTGCGGGGTGGGAATGTTAGAGATTTCCAATGTGTATACGGTTGTATATATTTATGTGGGAGTGGTGGCGCAGAGGTTAAGAAGGTGCGCTTGTGATCGGAAGGTCGCCGGTTCAAGCCCCGGTACCGACAACATCAAAGATGTGGGTGGGGTACGTGAAATGGTCACACTTGTCTCCACCCTCATCTGCCCCACTCTGGGCCCTTGAGCAAGGCCCTTAACCCACACCATCTGCTCCCCCGGGAACCCTAGATATCAGCTCTCTGCTCCACACAGAGGGCTGTGGTTGCTCGGTGGTCTGTGGTTGCGTCAGGAAGGGCATCCGGCGTAAAAACTGCCAAATCTTCGTGCGACCAGTTCGCTGTGGCGACCCCTAACGCAGGGGAAAAAGCCAAAAGAAGAAAAAAAAAAAAATACGGTTGTAATTGCATTTTCACATAGTACATATAGGATTTTGTTGACATGATGTTTGTCATGTGAAAAGGGGAATTGAAATATATTTCTATCAGTATTATATCGATTATGTTCTAAGATTTGTGTTCACCTAAATCCTGCCATATAATGTGAAGTAAATCCAAGACAGAACCTTTTTCTTCCGGGCTTTGTTTTCAATAGGGAAAAGTTTTTCAGTTACACGTCTGTACAATACAACAGACACGACACTAGTGTGTTTACATCGAGCTGATTGGCTGAGAGGCTGGCTTCGTGGTGAGCGTAGGGCAGTCCCAAGGCGGTTCCAGGGCGGTCCCACGAGGCGATGACGACACCCAGGGGTTTTTATGCACGAGCCAGCCTTCAAAGAGGTGTGTGGACTTTGTGATCAGCTAGAGGTCTGTTGTGAGCTGCAATTTTCTTCTTATATGTCCAATAAACCTGCAAATAATGTGCACATTCGTTTCAGAGCTTCCCTCAACTCTTGAATACGTAACAAATATTAGGCCCTACTTGTGCATTTACAAACACACAGACACACACACATGCACATCAAAATTGGGCTGCCTTTGACAAACTCATCGATCAAACTAAAAACAAATTGTCACATAGAAAGAGGAAACAAGGGGGCAGGTATTATCTCGCTTTGAGATTATTATACTCTGTTGCATGTGCGCTGTGAGTGAGTGTCCAGAGCGCCGCAGCAGCAGGAAACTCCTCCTGTCGCTGCTGCTAAAACTGGATAATTTATGCAGAGTGCAGACGCCCTCTGTTGTCTGAGTCTGATAATAGCCAATCAGTGATTCAGGGGAGCTTTGTTGACTGATTGGTTGAAATGTGTTTTAATAGGTTAACAAAAAATAAATAAAATAAACCGCAGAAATGACTCCAAATCCGCCCCAATTATCCCCATCCGCCTAAAGCAATTTCTACCCACAAAAGTCAGACTGAAAACCGCCCAATCTAGCAACACTGGTATCTTTCCTCCTGTCCATCACATCTCAAGTGAATGATAAATCCAATCACGGTGCTAGTAGCAGTAGCGGGAGCTTTTTGGAGGAAGGGACAGGTGTTTTATTATGGGGAGAGGCGAGGGTGAGGCGATGAAGAGAACTGAGGCAGAACACAAAAGATTCTGTTTTCTGAGCGACTGTTTTTTTTTTTTTTGTCTGGGTTCGTTCGCTGTGTGCAACGGAGAGAACTTCTTTTCTTTCTGACTAGCGGCATGAATGGGATTTTAATCAGACATACACAGTACAGAAAGTAAAATATGTGAACAAAATATTGGTGGGGACTGTCCACTAGAGGTCAGCATTGGTGTGGACACGTCCCCACCAGTCCTACGGGAAGTTACGCCACTGCATATAATAATGCCCATTTCTGTCCCATTCCCAGTTAGCCCACATACAAATGAACGGGGGCCTATATATCAATGCCCAGATTGAACCCATGTAAGGTCAGCCGACACTTATCCCAATTGGGGTAAATACAGTTAGCCCACATGTGCTTCCCATGCTGGGCCCATTATACCAAAACCACATGGGGTCACATATAATATTGCCCATTTCTGTCCCATTCCCAGTTAGCCCACATAAAAATGAACTGGGGCCTATATATCCATGCCAAGGCTGAACCCATGTAAGGTCATCTGACACTTATCCCACTTGGGGTCAATATAGTTAGCACACATGGGCTTCCCATACTGTGACCATTATACTAAAACCACATGGGTCCCATATAATGATGCCCATTTCTGTCCCATTCCCAGTTAGCCCACATAAAAATGTACTGGGCCCTATATATCCATGCCCAGGTTGAACCCATGTAAGGTGATCCCACATTTATACCACTTGGGATAAATACAGTTAGCCCACATGGGCTTCCCATGCTGGGCACATTATACTAAAATCACATGGGTCCCATATACTGATTCACATATCTGTCCCATTCCCAGTTAGCCCAAATAAAATTGAACTGGGGCCTATATATCTATGCCCAGGTTCAACCCATGTAAGGTCAGCCCACACTTATCCCAATTGGGGTAAATACAGTTAGCCCACATGTGCTTCCCATGCTGGGCCCATTATACCAAAACCACATGGGTCCCATATAATATTGCCCATTTCTGTCCCATTCCCAGTTAGCCCACATTAATGCTGTATAGGACCCACGGTGACCCAGCTCGGCTAGCTTTGATTAGCCCGGTCTGTAGCTACGCTAGGCTAACTCTCGGCAAAACTCACGGACACGTTGGCTTGTAGATTCATAATTCTGAATCGCATGTTCCAGTCCAATCTCCGCAGCACCTACAGAGCTCCTCTCTGCACATCCAGCGCAAAAAACTGCAAGTACAAGCCCTCCAAATACTCCTTTGGAGGTAATACCGGCAGGAGCCCTACTAAAAACATCCACTCTGCTCAGCCGCCATCTTGGATCCACTTTTTATCATTTATATATACCCACTGCTGACAGGAAGAGACTGAACAAGATCCTCAGGAAATCCAGCTCTGTCCTGGGGTGTCATGTTGACCCAGTGGAGGTGGTGGCTGACAGGAGAATGAGGACCAAGATTCAGCGCATGCTGGAGTTCCCGTCCCACCCCATGCACCACTCTCTGACAGCCCTGAGCAGCTCCTTTAGTGCCCGGCTGCGGCACCCTAAGTGCGTGAAGGAAAGATCAGGTCTTTCCTTCCGGCCGCCGTCAGACTGTACAACACGCGCTGCTCTTAGTAGTTAGATTTCGTTTTTATACTGTTTCAGTGTTTTTATGTACTAATTTGTATTATTTGTGTAATAGAGATTTTTTAACATTTTTTGAACTGGTTCTGCTCTGTCCTCTATGCTGCTGTGGCAATGTAAATTTCCCCACTGTGGGATTAATAAAGGCATCTTATCTTATCTATATTTAGCCCAACAGGGCCAACAAAATGGGTTCCTTTATGGGATAACCACATGGGTCTCATGCAGTTAGCCCAGATAAATCCCATGCCCACTCATTACCCAACTAGCCCACAATAACCCTGTGTGGGGCCCAACTATGCATGCTGGCTGGGAATGAGCCCATCAAGCCCAGTCAAGTGTTAGCAGCTGCACAGTCACCTGTGCTTACCTGTGTAAACACTCTAAGCAGACAAGAAAATAACTACTTTAGATAAGTACTTTGCATGATTTAAAATAAATGATAGGAACACAAGATTTAATGTTAATCACTTCTGAAGCTACAGAGGAGAGGGGCTCTAATCAGGAAGTTTTACAGCACTAACACACGCACAGCAGAAGCCTTGGTTCATTTCTCAGGGATTATAGTTGGGAAAAATGGGAATACCATACTCAACCAGTCAGAAAAATTTACTGCCCCAACCCAACCCTGCCAACCAGAGATTCAGGGTAGTTTTAACCATTCTTCCACTCTACCAGGGCCAGTTTCTGGGCAAAGTTTCTGCCTGGGAATTTCTGTTCCGGCCCTGATTCCTGACCATGTTCAAACTGTTGCAGTTTACCTTAAGTTGACGTTTTCCTACATCCTACATCATCAGACATACGTGCACTCAGAGGTAGTGCTAAGTGTTTGTGCTGAATGCTCAGCAGCCTTACCTGCAGGCAGTGTCGGTATGGAGGCAGCATGTGACAGAGGAGCGGCTGGATGCTAAAGCTTTCATTGGGGTAGTAGAAAGATGTCATTTGGAACTTTCTCAGTGGGATTTCCGGCAGCAGGATCTGTGCCAGGCTGTCCGTGGAGATGACATTTTCCACTGAGAGGTGAACTTTCAGGTCTGGGCAGCAGGATGCCAAAGTTTCCAATGATCGCTGCAAACCAGCTTCTAAAGGAAAACGAGGCCTTTTTATTTTATTTACATTCTCTATCATTTATGCAGACTTAAGCATAATTTCTAAAGCATCTTCACCCCTATGAACATGTGGCCACATCCTAGATCAGACATATACATTGCGTCTCTTTTTGTACTCAACAATCCCACTCTTAACCTGTCGAAGCAGCTCACTCAGTGTACACTCCAGTGAAAATGTTTGCAGGTTGCTTCCACTTCTGCCAGAGGTGTACCCCGCTCCTCTGTGACTCTGACAGAGCTCCATTATCAGCTCATCTGACAGGCAGGAGTAGTTCAAGCCCAGGTAGGTGAGGCCCTGCAGCTGACGCAGGATGTGGGGCAGGCATTTGAACCCGACTGGAAAACGAGTTGGAAAAAAAAATCTTTCAAGTCTAAAGAAGAGAGGCTACCGTGAGGAGAAAGAGCTCTCTGGTATTTTAGTATGGCCAAAAGCACATTCACACCCTGCAAGTTAAGAAGACCAGAAAACAGGAGATTTAATTATTTTTTTTACAGCTGTTAGGACTGCATTTAAGTAGAGTGATGGACTGAGACTAAACTTTGAACAGAAACAAAAATATATTAAAATTGAGACTTTTGTCCAGTATATAATAGGCACATACATACAAA
>JBBPBX010067887.1:0-19291 GCA_038048925.1 Garcialebias charrua | reverse complement strand
GATAACCCTATCCTTCCACTTATGATGGCATCAGTTATGTCCTTTTTAGATTCCTGGTTGTACGTTGGTTTAATTTACAACCTTATCACTGATCTGCATGAAGATGAAATTATGTCCAAATTGGACCCTTCCTTCTGGGTGATGATCCATTTTTTATCGTCAGTGAGTGTATGTATTATCAGAAAATCTCAGGAAAATGTGTGGACAGTGTGTTTTGAATGCTTCACACAGTTGCACTTGACAAAGGCACTTCACAGCAGGATGTTTTTCTGCGTATGTGCCCTCACAGTTGGAGAAGCAATGAATGTGGAGGGGTGGGCCTCTGTTTGACGCACACAGAAGCTGATTTAGATTTCCACGCTTTTGAAAATTCAATGTGAAAATCTTTCTTTTTTCATTTGAAATTTTGTTTTTGCAATAACTCTAAAATAGCAGTTCAGGCTTTTTGTTATGTTTTTATCTGTCCATGCACCTGAACACAGCAAGCAGTATACAAGTCAGCACAAAAGAAAATGGGAGATGCACCTTACTGCAGGCAGTCACATGTTAAGGTTTGCAGCAAGCCCCAAACATTGTGCTAAAGACATCTTACAAAGAGGCAGGTCTTCAGAAGTATATTCAAACATTCACCTTGTAATTTTCTGGACCTTCTCCAGAACATTTCAAGAAAATACACTTTCATGTGTATTTTCCATCCCTTTTCCTGCTTCGTATTGAGACCACCTCTGTCGTAAGGTACAGACCCAACAACGCATGTCTCACAACAGCAACAAAAAGGTCACATTCACAGATTACATCTCTCCCAAACATTAGTGATGAAGCTGAGTGACCCGCTTATCTCCTCTGACCCCCTTTTCCCTCCTCCCCCCCGTCTTACTTTCTCTCCTACCTTGGAGCTTTTTTCCTTTTGTGCTTTGGCATTTGGCTGCTGCCGTCTGTCTCGGTAAAAACCATCAACTGTGAAATTGGGAATAATCATGCGGAACGAGATTGGGAGGGGAGCAGCTTGAGCTCCAGCCCTCAACTGTCAATGAAGTCAAGGTTTCTGATGATAAAGTCCTTTAAAGATTGAACAATCATCCACAAAAACATGTTGTTTATTTGTGGACAGCAGATTACTTTTCACCAATCAGTATACGTCCAAAAGATTTTCCCTTTAAGCCTCGACTCGTAAGCGTCAAAGTGGTGAACGTATATTCTTTAGAGCTGTGGTTTTCCTGTGTTTTAATAGAGATTGATGAGATGTCTCATTGGCACTCATGAATGTTACAGCTGCCATGTGAGGGGCATTCCTAATGTGTTTTATGACTAATGGTTACGACAACCAGCTGGCACACAACTCTCTCCGTCTTCATTTATAGAGCCTCTGGATTGTTGGTCAAGTAATATGCAATTAAATGAGAAGAATACACAACTATCAATTTAACAGTCCCCACGTTGTTGTTGTGCATTGACCACATACATGTAAAACATAAAAATACACACTGAACTAGTTTTAGTTACAACTTTATAGTTACTAAACTATGAAGGGTAGCTGGAATCAATCCATCTATCCATATTTCCTTTTCGGTGTATAGCAGGGGTCACTGGTGCCCATCACTGTGCGAGAGGCGGGGGACACCTTGGACAGGTCTCCAGTCCATCAAAGGGACACATAGAGACAAACAACCATTCTCACAGTCACACCTATAGGGACATGAATGTAGAGTTGCCAATCAGCCTAACACGCATGTTTTTGGTCTGTGGGAGGAAATTGGACCTGGATAAAACCCACACATGCACAGGGAGAACATGCAAACGCCACTCAAAATGTCCCCCAGCCGGGATACAACTGGCAACCTTCTTGCTGAGAGGCGACTGCTCCATCAACTAAGCCACTGTTGTATTTTTGTACATTTTTTAACTCATATTTTCCTCAATCCAACAAAAAATAATCCATCACTCTCCAAATGTCAACGTGTTAGAAACATCAAAAGGGGAAGTTCCATTATTTTATTGCACATCCTTATTAAAACTGCTGAAACAAATAATTTGATGTTTTTCATGCCATATATTTCATTTACTTGAATTTTATTCTGAAAATAGTCTTATGTAAAACATAAGAAGCCAATTTAAAAGAAAAGGCTAATAAAACAAGCTTATTATTTTCAATTTAATTAAACTTAAAACACAAAAAATACTTAATTACTAGTATGGGGGTGTACTGTTTTTAACTTAAAAATTGTAATACAGTACTAATATTTGATAAATTGATAAATGATCAACTTTGATTATTGTACCAGTTCTGTGTTTTATACATCTTTTTGTCTTTTACAAGTCAAAGATACCCAACATCTACAGGAGGCATCAGAAAAACTATTATTTTTATTACTACTTACAGTGTTTTTTTGGCATGTTATTTTTTGTTAAATATTCATAAATGTTAAAATGTCTATAAAAACAATTTTATCCTACACCAAGTGTCTACTAAAAATTATTACAACAGAATTAATAAAAAGGTGCTTTATAGTTCACAAAAAATATTCGGAAAGGGTGTCAGAAAATATGTGTAACTAGAAAACTGGTTTAAAATGTCAAATTCATAATATGATTGTATCAGATCCTTCTTGGATTGTACTTTTATACCATCCACTTTTGTTTTAACATAATCATTGTTTGCATATGTTCAGTTGCGTCTTGAATAATATACATGATAATACTCCCAATTTTATACAAATCTGTCTTTTTAGCATCAGTGATGGTTTGAAATGAGCTGCCAGTTAAACTACAGACTGCAGTTATTATCTAAAGGGCATCTTTAGGAGCAAATTGCAGGAGGACACCACGAGCATACACAAAAGACTCAAAACTGATTGCTGTTCTCATCCTCCCTCCACTGAGCTCAGCTCAACTCAAACACCACTCTGAAATGGATTTATGCTCAAGTCTCCCATCAGGAACAAAATGGCTCTCAGGCTCGGTCATTACAAGTCAGATGACCGTCCTCTTCACACAGTAAACCTGCCTCTGGACCAATAATGGACCAATAACTGTAATCTTTGTATGGTTACTCACATATGAAGCAGATCCACCACCAATACTCTGCAGAAGTTTTGACAACGAAAAATGGTCAATACTGATTTATAAAAAAGCTAAAAATCCAAACTTAACACTAGGGGTGCAGGAAAAAAAATCGATTTTTTTAAAGAATCTAGATCTTAGTCCTGGCGATTCAGAATCGATTCTAAAAGCCCCAAAATCGAAAAAAAAATAATAATTCATAATAATTATACATTAAACCCAAAAGATAAAGAAAATAAAACTATGTCTCATAGTACTGTAGCCTAAAATGAAAGGTGGCATAAAGAAGAAGAAATCTTATTTTATCTGCCCCTTTTTTCAAAAACGGAACAAGTTCAAACAATAATCGTCTATAAGTAACAGAGCAAAAAGCTAACCTGGTACAGAATTCAATGCATTCCTGTATTATTTGTTCCTATTTTTGGTATAAATATCAAACGATGCAAAAAATTTGATACAATAAGGAACCTAAAATTATTGTTTTAAATAAATGTTCCATTTGTTTACATTGTTGTTTATTCTTTTCAGCTTGTCAGTTACAAAACTGAAACTAAATTTATGACCATTTAATAGAAAAATCGTTTCTGGATCAAAAATCGTTTTTGAATCAAAAATCGTTTCTGAATTGAAAAATCGATTTTGAATCGAATCGTGACACCAAAAATCGGAATTGAATCGATTCTCCAGACACTGAGAGATTCGCACCCCTACGTAACACCTTAAGCCCCTTTAATTATTTGTAAAACATCATTGTGTAAAAAGATATTTCGTCCTGTCATGCAGTTTCAACACACTAAGTTGAAAAATTCACACATCACAGGAAAACTAATTTCACACTCTGTCCTTGTTTTTTTATTTTTTTATTTTTTTTAACAGTAAACATTATGTTGCTTCTCACACACTGCTTTCGGTGAAAGTGGCCTTCACATCCATTAGGCAATTTATATCACACATTTCCTACAGCTATAAACACAACAAAATATGCTTTTTGATGTTCCTAAACAGAGCCAAATGGAAAAAAAGCAGCTAAAACAATAAATAGTTGCATTTCAGGCCAACGTCATCTGCAGAATGGCGCTCACGCAGACACCATGTGGGAGGCTGAATTTTTGTACGTCCCATTACCCCTGGGGTTGGATTGCAGGTAGAGACTGAACACAGCAGGAGAGAACAGCGTGAAAATGACTGTGTGTGTGTGTGTGTGTGTGTGTGTGTGTGTGTGGTTTGTGCAGATGTGTACACCTACTTATAGCATGTAGGTGTACGCCTGCATAGAGAAAATGTAAATCAGAATGGAAATGAACGGATTTCCCCATCAGTTGATCCTGCTTCACATCAAATAAAGATATTTTTGAAAATAAATCTGATAAGATGTATCCGAGGAAAAAAAATCCTCATTACAAGTAGGACATACATGTAGACAAATTGAAATGCTCATTTAGTTCATGGAGTGATGATGGAAGACGTATTACTATCTTATAAATGACACGTGATTACCGGTAACTGGAAACCCATGAAGACTGGACTGAATTTAGCTCGGAGTAAAATGTGCCTTGAACATTATTAAGTTTAAACTGTCTGCTTTTCTGTTGTTGAAAGGAGGTAAAAATCTTGATTTAGTGGTTTGTTTAAATGGTTTTGATCCTAAATTTACAACTTGCTCTAACAATGCTCTGCTGCTTGTTCTCCAACAGAATGTCTGTTAAAACAATGCCTTCGTAAACAGTAGGATTTTGGAAAAAATCAATATATTTTATAATAGGAATATTATCTCCATAGACTAATCCACTAAATGAACCGGTCAGATTTTTTGCCCAGAGCGCATTTATCCATTTGTGGCCATTTTAGCTTTCCCCATTTGTTTTTCCTTGAGAATGAACAGCTTCGCTTCACATTTGAATTCTCACACAGCCTCTTATTCTAAAATCATTTTGCTCTTTGTGTGCAATTTTCTCAATAATGGCTATAGCTGAGCACAAAAGACCATTCAAAGGGTACAAATTAAATGGTTTTTAATTGAGGGAGCCATTATAGCTTAGCTCTGCAGCTTGTGCTGTCTGTTTATATAATGGCTGAGTCACGGGGGTTGGGGGATTGTCATTGGGCATTTTTGTCCCCCCAAAAATTCAGTTGTTAGAGATTTATATTGGTGGAAACTGAAAAAGTCTTTCCTTATTGAAGCAGGTAGCAGCGTTGCAAAGATTTTGATTGCAAAAACATTATTGAACAAGCTGAGAGAAGACAGCAATTTTCTTTTTTTTAGTTTAACTGCAAACCTGCTCGGTGCATTCACCATCCTCAGTGTATGGAAAATCAATGAGCAGTACTATTATGCATTCACCATCCTCGGTGTATGGAAAATCAATGAGCAGTACTATTATGCATTCACCATCCTCGGTGTATGAAAAATCAATGAGCAGTACTATTATCCTATTTTGTTGATGATGGTAACATATTTCTTTCTTTCAGAAGATTCTGGCAAACATTCCTTCTATATGGCTGAATTAAACAAAACTTCGTGTTTGTGACAAAATTGCAGCAATTCACAGTACATCTTTAAGGTGTAACTTCTTTTGTTCACTATAAACAACAATGTTTGAATGAGTAAATCAACACTGGGAAAGGTGCTTAATTGGTCCACGGTTTGTCAGTTACCCAAAGCAGTCTTTTGTAATCCTGGTCCTTGGAGACCACAGTTCTGCAATATTAAGATGTGTCCCAGCTCCATTACGCTCCATTTAAAGGGATAAATTAGCAACTTGTCATAATATTTTACAGAGGCTTTGATAATGTCTGTTCACTTTTGAATTCATTTTGAAATCCTTCTGTATGTTTTTAAATCTCTGAATAGTTCTGCCCCGTCATATCTCACTGATCTGCTGCAGCCATATGTCCCACAGTGCTCCCTGAGGTCAGCAGACCACATGCTTTTATTGGTTCCTGGCATTCGAGCCCAGGTGAACTGAAGAACAAGAAAAACACAAGTACAGAAACTGTACTAAAGTTTTAATACACAACAAGGCGTTGATACCAGTGTGAAATTATTCTGACCTGTGATAGTGACTTTTTCTGTGTGCCTAATGTGTGCTGGTGACGATTCTCAGTCGTCCAGGACATGATCAAATCAAAAAAGGCGTTCAATACAGAAACAATTGGACTTTATTTGTAACAGGCTCAATGTGATTTGTGTTATGGGCTATTTGCGTTTTCAGGTGCGAATTATTTCCAAAAAACATTTATTGAATATGTTAATTAGTTCACATAAAGTCACATTTGTTCAAGTCCAGATTATACAATTTCCAGTGTTGTTGAACTGTGTTCACGACCAGTGTACTCTTTTTATTAATTTTATTAATTGTGTTGCTTTGCTAAAGTTGTTTTCGGGTACATTAAACAATTTGTTTACTAATGAAGCTCATTTGAAAGTGCATCGTCACCTGTGACAGGCGTGCAGGGGGTTGAACAGTATTGTGTCTTGGACAGTGGTTGCTTCTGTTCCTTTCACACTGGATGATGACCCTCCACATCATAAATGACCTATTAGAGTGTGACTGGAGACTGCAACAAATTTGGGGAAATTTGTTCAATGTAAATGCAGTTATTATGCTGCTACATGCTTAAGTACTTACAAAGTAGGTTTTTCTGTGTTTTATTTCTAAAAATAATAGTAATAAAATAATACCATTACTTGTCATTCTCACATGTACAATGAAGTAAAAATAAATAAATAACCCATTCGGTCAATGCATTACTTGTACAATAGAACTTTAAAACATCTGTGTTCCCCTAAATCTTCTCCTGCATCCTCATCACACTTTAAAGCGGTGATTAAAAAAAAATTTTTTTCAGCTTCTGACCCACACAATAGCAACATAATATCGTAGCCCCAAATATCTTTAATTATATCCTGCAAGTATTGCAACTAGGCCACGTAACCAAGGGCATAATGACAAAAATAACTATTACATGTATATTGTTTAAATTGACTTCTAACATGTTTTATCTCACAGAACAATTATGCCATACTGTACCATACCACCATACCACTTTATTTATAAAGCACTTAAAACAGCAACAAGACCAATCAAAGTGCTTTACAGCAAAAACAAAACAAGCACGGGACGCAGGATAAACTACATAGATCCACAGAGGTAAAGATTAGAACTAAATGGCTACAGACAATGTTAAATAATCCCACAGTGTCAAAAGCCAGGGAATAAAATTGTGTTTTTAAATGTGACATAAAAACAGTGAGAGTGGGATCATGGCTGACACGTCGAGACATGTCTCTCGACGGAGGCAGTCGCAGCCCTTCCCTCTCCCGTCCTCCCCCCCCTTGCTGCTGGCAGCTCCTCAGCTAAGCACCTCGAACGCAAATTAAGATGGATTGGAGGTTTGGGCATTCGATTCTACAAACAAGATCTCTACAGAAGGAACGGCACAAGGGGAGCCTTTCCACCCTCACAGAGTGACGGAGGATACGCCATGGATTCCGCCATGGATTCCGTGGATTCCTGGGAGTGCTCTGTGGAGGTGAAGAATCTTGGATTATATTGGATTATGATGGCAGCGCTTTGCTTTTTGGCGTTTGTGGAGCACTGGTCTATCGCAAAATGAGGGAGACTTCAGCAGGACTTAAGTGCCTGGAGCACCCGACGTCTGGTCTGCGCCGTGACCTCGAGAAATCAGCTGTTTGTGAGCTTATCCAGAGGGTGAACAGATCACCCACGGATTTGGACTCTGGACGCTGTGGTCAACATCAGAAATCAGCTGTTTGCGAGCTTATCCAGAGGGTGAACAGATCACCCTCGGATTGGGACTCTGGACAGCTGTGGTCAACATCTGAGGTCAGAGCTTGGATCAGTGGAAAAAGTCCCGAATTGGATCACTTTGGAACAGAATCGCCCTTACAGACTGAAGGCCACAGAAATTACAATGTGTGCCTGATGTGAAAATATTTGTCAATTCTTATCTGACTCCCTTGGAAACAGCCTTGGGAAAGGCTGGATATCTAATTTCTCCTGAGATGTGCTTACTGTGGAAAAAATAGCTGCTGTTTGTCTTGTCTGCTACCCCCCCCGGAGAACTTTTCTATGAGCGTTATCGGAGGCATCCGGAATGTATCATGGACAGATCCTCCCTGCCTCAGTCTCAACATGCAACATGTAACTGTCCTTATGTGCTTATGGTATGGTTTTTACTGTGTCATGCGGTGTCTTGCAGACAAAATGTGATACATTTTTTTTTAATACCAATGCTGTAACCCCCATGGTTCCTTACCTTTTTTTCACACCTTTGACCTTCATCCCGAGACGGATGAGAGAGGCCGCGCTGAAGAACATGTCATGTGTTTTGAATAAGCAGCAGCTTTACATACTCAACCCCTCTCCTGGATGACTGTGTATACATAATCACGTTGTATTGGTGAGAACTGGTGCAATGTTAATAAAAGCTCTTGTATCTTGTATCTTGTATCTTGTAACTCGTTCCACAGTTTTGGACCTGCAACACTGAAATCCCTGTCACCTCTGAACTTAAAACGAGTGCCAGGAACCAATAAAAGCATGTGGTCTGCTGACCTCAGAGAGTGCTGTGGAACATATGGCTGCAGCAGATCAGTGAGATAAGAGGGGGCAGAACTGTTCAGAGATTTAAAAACATACAGAAGGATTTTAAAATGAATTTGAAAGTGAACCGGGAGCTAGTGCAGGGAGGCCAGGACTGGAGTAGTGGGCTCTCTTTTCCTGTACCAGTTAAAAATCAGGCTGCAGTTGTGAACGTGCAATAGGGTGACTAGTTCCAAAAAGAAGTGCATTGCAGTAGTCAAGCCTGTATGTTATGAACGCATGTATTACTGTCTCAAGGTTACTTTTGGACAGTATGGGCTTCAATTTAGACAGTCGCCTCAACTGAAACAAAGTAATTAGCAATCATTCTTGACATGTGCAGAGGAGGGACAGTGGCTATTAGGGGCTGAACGACAACATATTTTTTAAAGTTGACTTCAACAAGATAAAAGTCAAGTCAACGTCGACTATTTGGTGTAACATCATAGGAACTCGACGCTATATCATATTCTCAAAAAATCTAATTTACTATTTACCCCCAAAAAAGAACAACAAAACATCAGGAGTTTGTATTTTTGCTCATACCATTTATCACACGGTCACAGGAAAAACAAAATTCTTATTAAGCTGCAATGGTTACCGTAGTTTTATTTTATTTAATCCACTAAATGAAATAAACCACTGCATCAGTGGTGACGGGTTCTCTGGTGACATCATCAGGTCAGGACTCTGCAGTCTACACTCATCTCAAGGCCAGCGGTCACTCTTTCAGGAATGAAGATGTTCACATCCTTGATAGAGAGGAACGATGGTTTGAGAGAGGAGTAAAGGAGGCCATCTTTGTGAAAAGAAACCGTCCATCATTAAACAGAGGTGGAGGCCTCCGGGTTCAACTGTCCCCCTCTTACAATGCTGTTATTGCTAGTATCACTCAGCCCTCTGTGAATAGCAAACAACCATCAGGGTGCTAACGATCCATCGTTAGGCTGATGGTCCTCCTTGATCAGGCTGTCATCAGCCAACTGGTTGATCCACTGTGAGAGGGTGCTATTTATAAGACTGAGCTGAATACAGCATCTCAGACTGAGGAAGTCTTTCGGACGAAAGACGAAACGTTTCTACATTTTTTTTGCTTTGTTTTGTTTTGTTTTTTGAATGTCCAGAGGACCAAATTGAGCTTTTTTAGATTTGGATTATTGAGCATGCATCAGGGTAAAACATTATGTGAGCATGAGATTTAAAAGCTATTGTGTTCTGATCTCAGTTTTAGGGTTGTGGTGAGCGAATTTGTTTCTCCTTCAAAATGTCTAATAGTTGGTAGAAAGATTAATTCAGCTGTACTCTGATTGTCCTTCCATTATCTGATCACAAGGCCATGAATTGCATCACTTACAGGAAGACCTGTCAACATTAACATCCATTAAAAAAATGAAATTTGTGGTTGATTAGAAATTGATAAAAAATTTAATTTAAGTGCATTACCCATTTTACCATTGTAATGCACCTAATTAAAAGTCAATCTAATTTAACATGTCAGGTTTTCAATGCGAATCAGCACAGATAAGAGCTCAATGCATGAGTGATGAGAGAAATTGAGGTGAAACAGAGCAGGGATCTTATCTGTAGTCATCTGTCAATGTCTGATGTGTGCTGGGGGAAAAAATCATCACATTTAGGAACGATGTATTAATATACCTTAGTTTAATGTGCTGATGGAAAAAAAGTCATGTTGGATAAATGATCTCAATTGTATACATTTGGAAATTAAGCAAACGTGACTCGATGGAAGAAATAAATTTACTTTACTATGGAGAAATGATATATACAGTCATCAGGTGATCTTGTTCTTCTGACATTATAAAACAATAAAAACACAACCATGGAAACTGATTTCCCCCTCCAAAGTTTTCAGTGTGCTGCTTGTGACAAATATGCACTAATGGATGACTCTCATGTGCTTTGTATTTTTATACAAACTCTGATTTTATGTGCAAACTGGTGCAAGTTTTAAAACTCGTTCAACATGTTGGACCATATTTTGGAACAAAACATGGTCTAATATGTTTACTCTCCTAACATATTTTGTCAGGAGTGTAAAACTCAAATGTAAAACAGGCAGAAAGACACTTCACCCTGCTCTGGGGCGTTCATGCAATTCAGCAGCAGGAGAGCTCAACAAACACCATTTTGTTACTGCTCCTCAAGAGGCAAAGTACCGGTATATGTACAGTATAATGCAAAGTTGGAAGAACTATTTTAAATCCAGCTGTTCACATTGGAGAGTTTATAAGGGGAATGAATAGGTTTTAAAAAATGACGATGTCAGCATCTAAGTGTATTTCATTTCATACTCCAAGCATAATAATAAACAATAACTGAATAATAAAATTAACTAATAATAAGAGTTAAAAGAAACATACAGTAATGGACCCCCTCTTCAACAGTTTGCTGTCAACCATTTTGTTAAATACAGTCTTAAAATGATTTAAGGGAATTTAGGGCAAGCATTGTTTTGAGTCAAAAAGGCGTTCAATTCAGGATCAACTGGACTTTATTTGTAACAGAAAACGTTTCGACTTCTGTCCAGAAGTCTTTTTCAATTCTGAATGGAAGCTGTGAGAACGAGAAGTTTTATACAGGCTTACAAGTCAATAACACATACATGTAAAATACATACATGTTATTGACTTGTAAGCCTGTATAAAACTTCTCGTTCTCACAGCTTCCATTCAGAATTGAAAAAGACTTCTGGACAGAAGTCGAAACGTTTTCTGTTACAAATAAAGTCCAGTTGATCCTGAATTGAACGCCTTTTTGATTTATCATGTCCTGGATGACTGAGAATCTTCACCAGCATATTGTTTTGAGTATTAAAGAAAGGCAGAGGAAGATTACAGCTGTGTTCGCTCTGCAGCCCACGTTTCAAACTGTCGCCATGTTCGAGTCATTGCAATCTGCAGAGGCATTGCACATTTTAACAATATGGCTTAGTCCAAACAGTTTTTTTTTTTAATCCCACCATGTTTATTGTGTTGGAGCTGCTTTGTCAAGCGTCCAAAGACGTTACGCTCAGGTTCCTTTCTGTTCTATGTGTTTGTTCAAAGCGTTTTACAAATTATTTGAAACATTTATTTATTTGAATAATGACTTTTGATTACCATTATTGGGAAGCTTTCTCAATTTATTTGCTAGTTTTGATTTGAAGAAGCTTATTTAGAAGCTAAACCATCGTTACGAGTAAGAAATTAAAGTACAGTTGTTTTTGATTCACTGTTGTTGCTGGTTGAAGTCTGTTGTGTTGCTGTTGTTTTACTCATAGCCAGATCCTGCCAGAACAGAGGATCCGGGAATTCCCTTATTTTGACAGGGTGCGTTCCAGTAACTGTTTGCTTGGATCCGGTCGCTCTCAGGCGTACTAATAATAAGTTATGAACAAATATGACTGCCTTGAACTAATAAAACTTATATTGGATATGTAAACTGAAAATAAACACTCATTTTAAACACAACAGCCACTTACAAGCTATATATCGCATACGCGCTGCCCTTACAGTAAGCATTTACGCTTGTACCCTTAAAAAAAAATCTCAGCTCCTAAAAGAGTGGTGGGGGTGAGCGTCAAGCTAACCAGCCATAAGCAAGCAGGAGCCCACAGGCAGCTGCCATGAACAGACGGAGAAGGTGCCCGGAGGTTTCATATGTGGAGTCGGACAACAATGGTCAGGACAGTCATTTCAGCGGAGAAGAGTCGGGCTGGGAACCATCAAGTAAAGGGGAGGGGGGCTAGGATGCTTGACAGAGGCAGAGTGTTTACAAATGTAGGAAAACGTAGATGTTTAACAACCCATTAAAATACACCAAAAATGCAGGAAATGTCATCTACTTTATTCAAAGTTTTCTGAGGGAGGCCCCCCCAGGCCCCCACAACCTGCCCCCCTCCCCTTCGGCCTGCCCACTATTTGCGTTCCAGCATCGATTGGTTTACAAATCAAGCCCTGCTCATAATATTATACTGCATGTGCTGTTTGTGTAGTACAGCTGCAGTGTAAAGTGGGAAACTGCTTTGGTATTAGACGTAGAGATTCCAGTATTGTTTGTGTTCACATCACCTTTTTGCAGCTTCTGAGTGACAGGGAGGAATTCTCTTCTGTTCAGCCATGGCTCATTCCTCTAATGAACCACTTTGCTTTATTGAAGGACCAAGGCTGCCAGAGGACGACGCTGAGACATTGTCTATTTATGGTATTCAGTGAGAGGCCAGAGTTCCTGGTATAAATTAAAATATTGTAAATTAATCTTGTTTTCCTTGTGCTCCTCACAGATGAGAATTTGTTCCCTGAGTTCAAGTTTGAGACCTTACCTTCATCTTCCAGCTTGAGTTTGCCTTGGACCATCACCCTAAAAAACAATCCTCTTCATACAGACATATAACTGGAAGGATCTCTCACTTATCTATTCATCTGGGTCCGACTTGCTACGCTCATACACCAATCTGTGAATCTCACCTACCATACTCGCCTTCCTGGAACCAAGCCTGAACACCTACAACCAGTGTAAATCTCATTTTGTTTGTATACAAACCTTTCAGAAGATCCTCTACCTTAAAGAAAGCACTTACCATCTACAGGTGCAGATCAGAAAATTAGAATATTGTGAAAAAGTTAAATATTGGAAACTCATTGACTCACCTAATCAGGTCTACAAAGATTTCCTGAGCCTTTAAATGGTCTCTCGGTCTGGGTCAGCATGTTGCATGACCATGGGGAAGACTGCTGACTTGACAGATGTCCCAAAGACAGTCCTTGATACTCTATAAGGAAGGTAAGCCACAAAAAGTCATTGCTAAAAAGGCTATTATCTAGCCAAGCATATAGACATTTAAATGGAAGGAAAAAGTGTGGTAGGAAACGGTGCACCAGCAACAGGAATAGCCGCAGCCTTGAGAGGATTGTCAAGTAGAATTAATTCAAGAATTTGGGGGAGCTTCACAAGGAGTGGACTGAGGATGGAGCCAGTGCATCAAGAGCCCATATGCACAGATGAATCTTAGACATGGGCTGCAAATGTCACATTCCTCATGTCAAGCCACTCCTGAGCCAGAGCCAGTGTCAGAAGTCTTACCTGCTGAGAAGACAAAGATGTGGACTGTTGCTCAGTGGTCCTCAAATGTCTTCTTTTCAGCTGAAAGTAAATGTTGCATGTTATTTGGAAATCAAGATTCCAGAGTCTGTAGGAAGAGTGGATGGGACCAGAATCCACGTTGCTTGAAGTCCAGTGTGAAGTTTCCACAGTCAGTGATGGTTTGGGGCCATGTCCTCTGCTGGTGTTGGTCCACTGTGTTTCCTGAAGTCCACAGTCAACACATCATCTACCAGGACATTTTAGAGAACTTCATGCTTCCTTCTGCTGATGAGCAGTACTGTATGGGGATGCTGATTCAGCAGGACTTGGCACCTGCCCACACTGCCAAAGATGCCAAAAGCTGGTTCAATGACCGCGGTTTTACTGTGCTCGACTGGCCAGCAAACTTGCCTGACCTGAACCCCATAGAGAATGCATGGGCTATTGTCAAGAGGAAGGTGAGACACCAGACCCAACAGTACAGATGACCTGAAGACTGCAATCAAAGCAACCTGGCCTTCCATTAAACCTTAGCAGTGCCAAAGGCTGATCACCTCCATGCCACGCCACATTAATGCAGTGATTCGTGCGAAAGGAGGCCCAACCAAGTATTGAATGCATAGAAATGAACACTTTTCATACTTTTCAGAAGCCTAAAATTTACATTAAAAAAAAAAATTGTTGAGCTAGTGTATATTCAACATTTGAGACAATTAACTTTGGTTTTTAGTTGTTTGTAAGCCATAATCATCAAAAATGCAAGCAATAAAGGCTTGAAATATTTCACTCTGTAATGAATCTAATCGATGAGTTTCACTTTTGGAAATAGACAAAACATTGAACTTTTTCCACAATATTCTAATTTTCTGAGCTGTACCTGTACATTCTGCTTCCACAGATAAGACAGCCTCTGTAAATATTGTAAGTAAATTCATTGATTCCTTCCTTCAGTGTTTGAGTCTTGGGTTTCAGTTAATCACACTTTGAGAAATCAAACAATACAAATGTGTCATTAGGTCCCTGTATTTGTGCTGGAATAAAACAAGAGATGAGGAGCTGAGGAATACTCAGTCCCTCCTGAGCGGACAAAAACGCATTAATCAGAATCCCAGTCAAGTACTTGAGCTGGAAAAGACTATTCATTGTTGCTTATGGTTGATTGTGTAGGATTTATTCTGTAGCAGAAGAGCTGATTCCTGTTCTACTTCCTGCAATTTTCTAAACTCTCACAGGAAAACCAAAAACCACAAGGCCTATAATTATAAACCTTATATTTTCAGCAACGGCATCCAGAGAAAAGATGGCAAGCCACTCCTGGTTTGTTAGTCAGATGAAAGTGGTTAAGCTGTTCTCCATCGGGTGTGCGAGGGTCCACAAACTGACAATCAAAATAAAAACACTAACTTTATACAGTAGTTCCATCTCTGATTCCTGAGGCTGCTCACTTTAGTTTAAAGGACGATGCATCAGTGATATCTAGGAGTTACAAAAATAAAAACAAGTAAATATATTAATTCCTTGTTTGAATATTTTGTTATTCCTTGTTTTAAATTTCTGATCCCAACTGAATTTATTCAGTCTAATTCCCTTTTCCACCACCCAATGCAACAAGCAGTATGGTCCTAATGTCGTGCATGTAATTTATTCACCGCATGCACGCAGAGAGCAACAGACTGAGCGAGAACCGTTTGTAATCCTGTTTGGTCACTGAAGTTCAGAGGAGGAATAAAGTTATGATGAAATAACTGTTTTGGAGGAAACCAAAACCACAACTCATGATAAAAATATCTACTTTTTCTGACTAATAATTTTTAAATAAAAATATTTTGGTTATTGTTACTAAAGCGCATTAGCTATTTTATTTTAGAGCTTCTTTTTTTTTTTGCATTATGTTCAACAGTATGTACATGCGAAACATCACTGTGCCATACCCCCAGTACCACTCTGAGATACTAAAAATATGATATTTAAACAGCTCCCACTCACTTACCTAACACAGTGAATCACTGCATTGTATTAGTAAAATGTTTGCACACAACCTTGTCTAGTGGTTTGACACAGAACGTCAGTCTTACTGTGGGACTGTGTGTGCACCAACTTCATAATGCTGTGCATGCAGTGCATCTTCATGTGTTGTTGTGAAGGTCAAGGTGTTTGAATGTTGTTTCAGACTCAGTTCAGTACGTCACTGAGTCTTTCAAGTGAGTCCTGCACCTCTTTGAGATTATTTCTTAGCAAAAAGCTCTTTGTCATTTATTTTAAATGCACCACTATGACTAACACATTGGTAAAATCAAATATAGTCCACTTTGACGGCACCAGTTTCTGACTTTTTTTTAAAAATGATTTACAAATTTTTGCAATTTTTTAAATTAGAATAGAGCATTTTTTATATAAGAATTCCAAGAGCTTGCACTACATGTTAGAGATGTAAAAATTAAACTATTATTCATGAACATTAGACATTTTAGGAATGTTTTTAGCTATATTTAAAGCCTGTTTTTATAAAGACTTTCACCCTCACAGAGCTGCACAATGCACAAACATTTCTTGTCATCGCAATACAGTATCTGTATGTGCAGCACCCATATCACAAACGACTGCTTGGGCAGCAATAAATCATAGGCTATTACATTCAACGTGCCATGCAGTCATGCGCCGCATGTGAATAATATATGTGGCCAGTCAGTCTGACTCTCACTGTCCTTGATGTCCAAACCTGGTTTAAATGATAGTGGTCAAAATGCTAAAACACACCCAGAATGTTGTTATGTGATGACAGTGGATATGTTGCAAGGTTTATTAATAATATATTTTGTCCTGTTGTCATTTGTATTTTATTTTTACTGTCTTGCTGTCCCAAATCTGCAAGGTGATTAAATATATACAAATCTACACTAACAGAATATATTTTGGTGAGTCACATGTAAAGCTGACAGATATAACAACAAATTAAACACAAATACTGTAAATAAAAATATTGGCATTACAAGACGTGAGTGTTGGTAACATAGGTACCAAACACACACCTGCTCCCTCTGAGCAGGTATGGCAGGAGTCCCAACAAACGTCTGCTCTGGTTTGGCATCATCTTGTAAAACTTGACAGGAAAGATGGTATGAATGTAAACACACACATACACAGTTTCTGCTCCATGTAGCAAAAGATTAACTCCAATGTTAAACAAAGAGGCAGAGCAGGTTTGCAACTTGCAAGCTCAATTAGGGGACACTACATGGACTTAGAATGATTTACTAATGAGCTAATAATAGCCACAACCTGACAAACCTAATCTCTTACCCTCACTTTACCCCTACCCTTGCTGTTGTGCTGATATTTTGTGATTTATCATGTATCTTCTAAAAGCTTTCCTGTTCCTACATCATCAGGAACAAGTGCTCTTTCACACACAAACTATGTCAAACACACACACTTACTATCTGTACTTGAGTGTGTATCTGTCTAATGTTTCTCACAGCGAAATGGCACGACAGACAGATAGGAATGGCAGCCAATCATCTGTCACCATCGATGATTCTGGTTCTGATGCTGCAGACAGCGCAGGCACATGCTGTCTCTTTGGATGTTTCGCTCAGTGTTAGCCAACAATCCAAAAGGTTCAGAGTCTTACAGTGTCACCGCACCGGGTGGTCACTAGACAAACATGTACAAGTCATTTTAGACCATCATAAATAAATAAATTAATTAATTCAACCTTTATTTAAACAGATAAATCACATTGAGCCTCGAAGAGTCATTTACAAGTGAGACCTGTTTAGACAGACAAAAAGTAATTAAAATGACACATGTCTAAGATTTGGAGGCAAAACAAATCTTATCAAACTCTCACTCCTTGGCCGAGGAGAGATGAAAAAACACCCCGCACATGAGCACATAGTGAGGCAGACATTCCGCAGGGGAGGGGAGATGACAAGAGCGGTGAGCATGTCCAAGGACACTCCAGAGGCACTGATAAGAATGGTATAATCAATCAGTTCCCTCTGGGAAGAGTCATGTGCCGCCAGGACCGGAAATATGTCACCAATCAGAAAACGTTTTTGAAACAAACAATATAACTCATCATTACTCATAAAATATTTATCCTTCACAACTAAAGACATATATGCATATATTTCGAAATATTTTTTATTTATTATTTTATTTTCATTAATTTTTTTAAGTCTTCAATGTAAAATGGTGAATGGCTCTAGAAGTTCCAGTGGGGTGGCGCCCTAGTGCCCCCTATTGGCCGGCCGCCCCTGGTGCCGAGTTCAACCTAGGATAGCACCAGAGAGAATCCAAGAGTTCTGAATTGATGACACAATGTTTATTCAGCCGGGTCCCTCTGATAGGTCTGCGGACTTTCTCAGTGGCAGGGGGCTAATTAATTTAATTAATTAGTAAATTAACTTGCAATAGGCTATTTTGTCCTCATGTTCAATAAAAAAAAAACTGCCACACTGTTTTAAATGATTTGTAAACACTTTTGAATAAAAGCATCTAATGAATATGATTTTCTACAAGGATTGTGCATTTGCAACAGATCTGCGCAATGTTTTGAACATTTATCTTTATCTCTATCAATATTGAAAAAAGTCACCTCTAAATGCAATAAATGGCAGGCTGTTATACTCCAAATGCGTTGCATTCACGCTCTGCTTCTCAAAAATATACTTGGCTCGTCCGATGGACTCTGGATGCTCACTATCCATGTAGATAAGTTGAGCTGAGATGAAGTGCAGTGTTGTGAGCATTGTGAACAAATAGAAATAAAGAAGTTAAAGTGTCAATTTACTGCAGCTGATACAGTCATTGACGTATTGAACAGTAATGTTACAAATGCATGTTTTTTTTATATTATGCAGTCAAAGATTTTAGGAAAAATAATGTGTCAGTGCTGTCATTTATTTAAAAAAAATATTGGATTCCCTGAAAAGCCTATCAGAAGTCAAATTATTTCAAAACTGCAGTAAATTTCTGTTCATTAACATGACCGCAGTCAGATTTGTGTTTTGTGCTGAAAGCAATACATTATTAGATTTGATTTAGCCAAAGTGATGTTACAAAGTGTTCTAGAAAAGCATGAGAAGATGAACGTAAAACTGGCAGATTCAGTTGCAGTCAACATATTAAAAAGCACGTGTGATGCTTGTCATTAAGCATTTTCTTATACAAACTTGGACTGTATTTTGAACTGAAATGAATTCTGGAACTATAAAATAATTTTAATTAAAAACGATCAGCTTTTAATTTCGTTAGCCTTCCTGCTCATTTTGGTTCAAAATGACCCACGGGGCCTCAGTGTGGGAGGTTTAACTAGTGCTGGGCGATATGGAAAAAAATCATATATCACAATATAGACTTTTTTTATATTGCAATAACGATATATATCACGATATACCACAATTAATTTAGTATTTGGTTTGTGTTGTGGTTTGGTTGTGTTGGCGTTGGGCGAGGGAACGGCGTTGTGACAAAGTTTGCAGATTACCGTTTTCTGCTCATGTCAGACTTCTTGAATCCAAAATGTAGCCAAATAACAG
>JBBPBX010067886.1:0-19292 GCA_038048925.1 Garcialebias charrua | reverse complement strand
GAGCAGAGTAAGTAAAGACAGTAGCAGAGTGAAAAAGTGTTGTCAGTTTGTCTTCTAGCAGTCTAAGTCTATAGCAGCATAACTAAGGGACAGCTCAGGAAACCCAAGTCGACTCTAACTATAGGATTTATCAGACAGGAAAGTGTTCAACCCAGTCTTCAAAGTGGACAATGTGTCAGCCTCATGGACAGAAACTGGAAGTTGGTTCCACAAGAGAGGAGCCTGACAACTGAAAGATCTTCCTCCATTCTACATTAGGAAATTCTAGGAACCACAAGTAAACCTGCAGCCTGAGAGTGAAGTGCTCTGTTAGAAAAATATGGAACAATAGGATCTGTAATATAAGATGGAGCTAGGTTGTTGAGAGCTTTGTAGGTTAGAAGTAAGGTTTTGAATTCTGTTCTGTCTAATAAGTCTTTATTGTTGTGACTACAATGAAATATTTTCACATCTCCATCCCTCTTAGTGCACAGAACATGGAGAAAGAAGCAAAAGTCTTCATCCAGGCTAAACAAATAGCTTGCCTAACTACCAGTACTATGGTAGATATATTTTTTAATTTTTTAATTTAGGCTTATAAAACAACTCTTTCTCATAAATGACCCGTCAGGAAAAAAGAATGCTTACTAATGCTTACTTCTGTATTGAACAGCTTTTTTGATTTTACTAAGAATAATAATAATGCATATGGTGCCTATAAAAAAGTATTTACCTGATTTTGAGACGTGCTCTCCAAATGTTTAAACAAATAAATTAGTCTTACGTTGTTCTGTTCTGATCTAGATGTTCACAGAAAAGTAGAAGGTGTTCTATCAGCTGCGACTAACACAGAACTGAATATTTTGGGTTTTGTTCTCGTGTTCATTGTTGACTTGTTGAGTTGAGCACATTTCTATGTTTAGTTCTGAATTTCCTGCCTTTTGTCAGTGCAAATACTGTGACAGAGATCAGCGGTTGCGTTGCTTTTTTGCTTTCTACATGGGGTGAAGGATCAGAACAAGTTTTGTGAAAAGACTAACCTGATACATTGTCCTTTGTTGTGAGCCTGACTTCAGTTTAGGTACGGGCTGGTATGAGTGTTTCACAGGAAGATAACCATGAGCAAAAAAATCTGTTTCATGCTACTGAAAAAAGTTACAATGCAAATGATTTATTTCTTTTTAAACACATTGTCACTGTTACTTTTGTTGCCTAAATTTGATCACATTTCTTATTATTTTAAAGGTTTAATAATAGAAAAATACCCCAAAGATATTTAGTTTTAGTGCATTCAGTTCAGTTGTAATGCTCAGACATAAATAAGAAGACTGAGAGCACAAGTGAATGAAATGTCACTCTGTGTAAAGAAAAAAGTGCCATTTGTTGTTATCGTAGTGAAATTAGTTCAGCATTTGATGATTTAATGATTCATTTGATGTTCAGGCTGCTGTTTAATGCACCTTATTATATTGCATTATTATTGTTGTTTAGTGTATATCTTAGATCCTTGTACACTGTTTCTTTTTTATACTTTATATTCTAGCTGTTTTTGGTGTAACTGGGACCTTGAGTACATCATTTAGTTCCACCTCATGTACAACATGTGATGTGAATGACAACGAACCTTGAACCTTGACTTTAACCCATCACACCTGAGATACACTCAGGTGGAGCAGTGGGCAGCTATGTGGGTGTCTGGGGAGCAATTAGACATTAGGTGTCCTGCTCAAGGACACCACGACATGTGGGGGAGTTGAACTGCAACTTTCTGGTCCCAAGTCGACTGCCCTACCTCTACACCATCTCGGCCCCCAGGAAACCAGCATATCAGCTTTTCCTTGCTCTTAGGGACACACTGTAACCAGTTTGTGATCATGTTATCTGCTGCATCAAAAGTACAACCAACCAACTTGTTTTTAAACACAGCTATAACAACCACTCGTTTTTATCAACCCCCAACTTTTAAGTGTCCGCTAACAGTGCAAACAGGGGACATGAGCTGTGATTTTAGTTAGGTTCCCCATCAAGACATGGCTTCAGAGAGTACTGGTGTGTCCTCAGATGACTGTTAGCTTGCTTTCAGCTACCGAGTGTCTTGACTTGTCGTCAGGTCAAAGGCAACCATGAACTTTTTGTGTCAGTCTTGGTGACTGTGTCCTCCACTGCTCGCCTCTCATGTGGGGTCCCCCAGGGCTCAGTCTTGGGCCCATTACTATTTTCTCTTTACTTGCTTCCACTTGATTCCATACTTAGAAAGCATTTTATTTCTTTCCACTGTTATGCAGATGACAGTCAGATTTATGTTCCTCTTAAAAATAACAAATCTGCACTCTGTCATTCTGTTGCTCAGGTGTCTTGACGACATAAAAGCCTGGATGGCTCTAATCTTTTTAAATTTCAATGACAAAAAGACAGAAGTGATTTTTGGTGGTACCACTGGCCCCCCTCCAGTAGATCTGGGGTTCTTGGCCCAGTTCATCAAGCCCACCATTACAAATCTTGAGGTGAAAATAGATATGAATCTTAAGCTCGACAGTCGGATAAGTTCAGTTGTTAAATCGAGCCTTTTCCAGTTATGGCAGCTAGCTAAAAATTCATGTCTTTGTGACCACTCGACTGGATTACTGTAATGTGGGGGGTTAGTAGCGTCTCCATTGCCCATCTTCAGATGGTGCAAAATGCTGCTGCACGTCTTTTAACTGGCACATGGAAATACGAGCACATTTCCCCCATTTCAGCCTCAATTCACTGTTTGCCCATACATTTTAGGATCTGTTTTAAGATTCTTTAATTTACTTGTAAATCTCTGTGCTCTTGCCCCACCCTACCTCTCTGAGCTGCTACAGCCTTATACCCCGTCACGTGCTCTCAGGTCAGCTGATCAGCTGCTCCTGAGTGTGCTCAAGCTCAGAGGTGACGTGTCTTCACTGTAGCAGCTCCTACACTTAGTGGGGAGTGGTGGTGCAGAGGTTAGAGACGGTGGGCCTGTGATTGGAAGATCGCCGGTTCAAGCCCCGGTACCGACAACATCAAAATGTGGGTGGAAAAGGTGAAACACACACACCTGCCTCCACCCTCACTCGCCCCACCCTGGGCCCCTGAGCAAGGCCCCCAAGCCCCTCCATCTGCTCCCCAAAAACAGGTCTCTCTTGAAAATGAGTTCTTGTGGCTCACTGAGACTACAGTACTTGTATAAATACAGGGTAAATGAATAAAAAAAGTCAACTATGGAACGGCCTCTCCACATCAGACAGGCCTCCTCGCTGTCTGTTTTAAAATCCCATCTTAAAACGCATCTTTTTTTCCAAGGCTTTTGACACCATGTGAGATGTTGATTTTACTATTATTTATTTGATACTCCTTTAACTGTTTCAATTTTTATTGCATAGCTGTGAATGTATTTTTAATTAGTTGCTTCTTGTATTTTATTCCTTTTGGTGTTTTTTAACTCGTCTGTACAGCACTTTGGTCCTGTATGTTTTTTTTAAAAAGTGCTTTATAAATAAAGCTGGATTGGATTGGATGATGCATTTTGTTCTTTTGAAAGACCAACCAGTCTTACATGGAGACGTCACTGACAGCTGTTTTTCTTTAGACGTTGCATTGTGTGCCCAGTTGTTTTTGTGTGATCACGAGCAGATGGTTGTATAAGCGTGCTGTGTTTGTGACCAGGATGTGGAGGTGCCTCTTCACCTGCTGCGTTACGTCTGTCTGTTCTGCGGGAAGCACGGCCTCTCCCTCATGAAGGAATGCTTTGAGCTGGGCACTCCAGAGAGCCTCCCCTTTCCCGTCGCCCACGCCTTCATCACCATCATCTCAAATGTGAGTCTCATCGACGCAACAGTGAAACTGGTCCAGGTTGAAACTTTAAAACAAAAAAATCAGATTATAAGAATTTGAGGTAAATCTACGCTAAAACTGATGTGGCATGGACTGTTTAATGTTCCAAAGCTGATGACGACAAGCTTTTATTTTGAAAAGGTGCTAGGTCCTAGCACTCCTCGAGGATGTCCACATCACTGAAAATGTTTTGTGCTAGTTTTAAATGTAGAAACTTCTGATGAGAAGAGACAGTTCTAGTTGTTTCAGTCAAACCTTGAATAAATGTTCTGTTCATTCGACGTTACAAGATCTTGTAGTATGTTCTGTCAATTCTTGGAGTAAGTGTTGAGGATTACACTTAGCTACTACCACATCAAATTATAGCTTAATATCTGCAAAAAAAAATGGATTTAAGGCATTTTTGAGTTGGCTAAGGTCGATTAGTTTGTGGCAGCCTTCTTGAACAGGACTGACACTAAATGTTAATCAGTTACCGTACTTGCCGATGTACACGTTGCACCGCAGTATGAGTCACATCAGTCCAAATATTGAATAAAGTGGGAAAAACCATAAATACGTTGCTTTGCCATATGTCGTATCTATTAGGCGTAACCGCTGGAACTTTGCGTTTGTGACACATCACCACTGACAACCCGGAAATATGGGCCAATGTTGTGCCAAAAATCGATTGGCTGCCAAATGGCGGCCGCGGGAGCGTGCACGGGAGGACTTTAATAAGAATCTAACAAGATTAACGCTTATAAACAATTATTTGTTTGCTCGAAATTATAGTAAATGTGTGTCTCAGTTTAACCTTTCCTTAAGAAATGCACTTTGACGGTCAAATCAGCTACATTTATAAAGCCGATTTGCAGGATCCGGAAGTGGGAGCGCGCAGAGGGACGACTCACTGTGCATTTCTTTGAAATTTAACAAGATACTCACCTAAAAACAACTTTCGCTTGTCTTTATTTATAGTAACGGTGTGTCTCAGTTGAACTTTTCCTTAGTAAATGCACTTTGACGGTCAAATCAGCTGCATTTCTCCAGGGCGGCGCAGTGAAATGCAGCTGATGTGATGTTTGCTCCAAGAGTTCCGGAACAAGTCCAAGGTGGTTTGTTACGGCAAGCCAAGTGTCTCATTAAAGGTTCAGTATGTAATTTCTGGAACACGCTGGAACTTAGGAAAATTTTGAACAGACACGTTTCTGGTTCCTCCCCCTCAGAGCCATATATGGCTCTGCTCCCTCTTTTTCTGCTGAAATTCAAATTCAAGCTCTGTTTTTATTGGCTGGTTAACGGCGTGTCACTGTGGCTTTTTAGAAATGCTTTTAGAGAAGCAAGGGGACAATAGTTTTTTTCAGAGATTACTTGTCTAAAATCAGTATGTCAGGAGGTAGTGACAGAGTGAAGAAATATGTTAAAAATATATTGTTAGAAAAGTTACATACAGCTCCTTTAAAGCTGCTATATGTAACTTTTCTAACAATATATTTTTAACATATTTCTTCACTCTGTCACTAGACGGATGTTAGAGAGGTAATCTCTGAAAAAAAACTTAAAAAAAATGTTGTCCCCTTGCTTCTCCAGGTGGTATAGGCATTTCTAAAAAGAAAAAGTGACCCGCCATTAACCAGCCAATAAAAACAGAGCTTGAATTTGAATTTCAGCAGACCATGGGAGAGCAGAGCCATATATGGCTCTGAGGGGGAGGGCTCAGAATGCTTTGCCTGTTGAAATTTTTTCTAAGTGCTGCAGTTCTACAGAAACTGCAGACTGAACCTTTAATAGCCACTTTTACCTATTAATGAGACACTTGGCTTACCATATTCATTGAGGGCCCTCTAGTGGCTGAAAATGGTAGTGTTCCATATTTTCCATGTTGGCATGAATGAAATGGTCAGATCTCAGTCAAAATTGGGTTATAAATATGGGAAAACATAAATATGTTGCTTCGTTGTATGTCGCAGGCATGTTAATTTATACAAAAAACTGCAACTTATACAGCGAAAAATATGGTATACATTTAAGTAAGGATTCTTTTGAGCTTTATTAAAATCTGTCCAGTTGTCCATTAGGTGTTTTAATAGACACACATACAAAATAATATTTCCCTTTCAGCTTTGGTGGCAGGTGATAACCAAATGTTGCCTTACAAACTGTTTTGTATGTATTCTGTGACGACATGTTTTGATGATTAATAATTTTAGTTTTGTCTCTTCCACAGATAAGAATATGGTTGCACATTCCTGCAGTTATGCAGCACATCATACCGTTCCGCACCTATGTAATACGGTGAGTTAGAGAAATAAATGTTTATTTAAACCAGGAGGAGGCTCACTGGTGATTTTTACATTTAAGATCCAACAGAATTGACATGAACAGCACAGTTTGATCTGGTTGTCTGACTGCTGCTTCTTTTTATGTTGACTATTAAAAACAGTGATTTGATAGGCTGACATTCTGTTGAGCACATTACTGTCCTGTGACTGAACACATGCTGCCTCACTCACAATATGGATAACATAAAGAAACCATTCAACCTTTTAGTCTTGATTTTTACTTTTATTTTATATGTTGCACCTTTAAATGTTCTGTAAATGTGTGAATGTTGGCTGAGCATTCACTGTTTAATGAAATAAAGATTCTGCTTCCAGCTCAGTCAGTGCACCTTTTCCATCTGTGCTCTCCCTCCTAAATACCAAAGTGCCACATAGTTGTTGCTAGGTAGAGCCTCTGTCACCATGGCAACAGCTCCCGACCTCCAGTCAGCTTCTTTCCATGTACAGTAATGCCAAAGGATGCAGAGTTTTCTCAGGCCTGGTCACGTGAGCTGCTGCCTTGTTGCATCTCTTGTTTTACACAAGAATAAGAAAAACTAAAAGGATATTCCTCAAATTTAAAATCAGGTTTTATGCTCTAAAATATTTTGTCTTGCTGATTTTGTCTTGCTGATTGCATCGCTGCCTATAGTCATGGTACTGTTTACATTCTCTGTTTACATTTATTAATACTGTTTACTTTTATTACTACTGCTTATATTTAATTGCTACTGTTTACATTTACACTACTCTAATATCTGCACCGCTGCTGATACATATACAGTGTGCTCTGACCGGTCTTGTTTAGGATGCCCAATGTGCCTTACTGCATATGCCACTTTTTGCCTCTATAACAACATCAACTACTACCTCGTGCATGTACTGTGTACATTAACTCATACGCTGCTTTGCCACTTTGCAAATGTCAATGCTAGAAACCTTTAGTTTATTTTAGTTATACTTTTTATACTCTTTTTTTATACTAGTATGCAAAAACTCAGGACAATATTATGTTCATTAAATGTTTAATGTTTTAGTTTTAGTTTTAGAGTTGGTGTAAATTTTCATACTCTTATACCACTATGCAAAAACTCAGGACAGTGTTAGTTTTACTATTTTATGCTTATGTCTATTATTATATGTTTCAGTGTTTCAATGTTTAGATGTTTACTGTTGCACCGAGGGACTGAGAGAAACGCAATTTCGGTCCTGTGTATGTCCTGTACAGTACATATTGCAGATCTGACAATAAAGTTGACTTTGACTTTGACTTTTGACTTAATTCTTTTAACCATGTTTAGTGTCTAAGCAAAATTCCAGAGCACAGATAATATACAGCACACATGTTAATGGAGTAGCAAAATGCTGAATAAAATTAATAATGTTCTAGTTTTATGTTTGACTATTTTCATTAATAAATTCCATGGCTTTTATATCTGCTTTAGTGAGCAATTTTACAAAAAAAATTAAATCTTGCAACTTTCATCCTGTGGTGCACGTTGCCTCCTAAATACAGTATACAGTAGTAGTTTTTGACTTCTCTATAGTTTCCTAAAATTGCATTTAAAGCTCTTTACTGTAAATCCAATTTTCAGAAAAATGATGGTTTCCTGTAATTTGTGTAATTTATTGGTTTGAATCTCTGGTAAAGTTTGTAAATGTGATGGTATCAGGGGTGCAGCAACGTCTGAGGCTGACGTGACTGTCATGGGGAAAAGAAAACGCAGCCTTTTTTATTTGAGGGTTTTTACATATCTTCCATGGTCCCACCACCTGTGGGAGGGGCCAAAGGGGTTGGGTGCAATGTGGGATGGGTGGTGGCCGAGGGCAGGGACCCTGGCGGTCTGATCCTCGGCTACAGAAGCTATTGGGACGTGAAATGTCACCTCTCTGGTGGGGAAGGAGCCTGAGCTAGTGTGTGAGGTTGAGAGGTTCCGGCTAGAAATAGTTGGACTCACCTCAACGCATGGCTCTGGCTCTGGAACCAGTTTCCTTGAGAGGGGTTGGACACTCTTCCACTCTGGAGTTGCCCCTGGTGAGAGGCGCAGAGCAGGAGTGGGCATACTGGTTGCCCCCCATCTTGGTGCCTGTACGTTGGGGTTCACCCCGGTGAACGAGAGGGTAGCCTCCTCCGCCCAAGTATTGTAGAATGTGTTCTGACTAGGGGTGTTGATCGATTAATTTTTTTAAACGAATTAATCGCAAATCAGTTTTAAAATTAATCGCGATTAATCACGATTAAACTCTTTAAGGCAACTTATACTTTCACACAGTGTTTAAAAACTAGAAATAATTTTGTAAAGAAAATGCAGCACCTAACTAAAGTGCATTGCAAACATTCATTTTGTGGTTCAAAACATTTTACTGTTTGATAAACTGTATGAATTAGTGTGAACTGAAATTTAGAACCTTACAGAACATTTCTGCTTTGTTTTAAACCACATGTATAAGATCTACTCCTCTTCATTTATCCAGCTACTAAGGCAAACCAGTGTCTACATTACTTGCATTTTAAGTCCTTGAACCTGGGATGAAGTGCAGTAGCATTCTTGAGCCAAGTGAGATTGGAGTTCTTCTTTCGTTGAGCCAGGTCTTCACAAAAGGCCTTCTTGAATCACAGTATGATGACAGTATCATCATCTGAAGGCTCCATGACTCTGAACAGGTGGCAGAAGGCAGGCAGCACCACAGAACAGGAGATGTACTTCTGTCCACCCAGTTTCTGTGACATGCCTGTGAAAACACAAATTAATAAACAATAATCAGGTCTCTCTTGTAAATGAGTCCTTGAGGCTCATTGAGACTAACCTGTGTAAGTAAAGGTTGACTGGAAAAAAATTCATTAGAGCTTTTATTTAATTTAATTCATTTATTCATTCATTTAGAATAAAAAAGCAAATTCATCAAAAAGAAAAACACTGAATGAAAAGGGAGCAGAAAGAAGAATTAAATTTTATTTTTTAACACACACACATACTTGGTTTGTTTATTTACACAGCTTAAATGACCCACTGACTTAACCAATATCAACAAAGAAAAAGAAATAAAACCGTACCTGCATGGCTCAGGTAGCTCCTCCAACTTTTTTAGCTTTCCAAGCTCAGCTTCTGTAAGCAGGGGGATTTCACCGTCTGTCCCGAGCGTTGTTTTTTTCTCAATGTTCCATTCGTGTGCGACCGCTGGATGTGCAGCGCGCATGCCTGGCACTCGGTAGATTTACTCACAGTTAAAACAAAGGAGTGCAGGCTCCAGCTGTCATTAATAAAGTGAGCCGTGACACCCAAATAGTTATCATTGCTAGCAGAAGTCCAGTGATCACATGTGAGTGCAGGTACAGTGCATGCGCTAACAGCGTTAGCAAGCGGAAACCGGAAGTGAGATTTAGCATCCGGGGGGAGCTTTTCAAAATAATCATTGCGTTATTTTATTTTAACGCGTCATAATAAATAAAATAACGCAAATAATTAACGCTCTAATTTCGACACCATTAGTTCTGACTGTTGTTTGTGCTTATGCACCAAACGGCAGCTCAGATTACCCACCCTTTTTGGAGTCCTTGGAGGGGGTATTGGAGAGTGCGCCTCCTGGGGACTCCCTTGTTCTACTGGGGGACTTCAACGCTCACGTGGGCAATGACAGTGAGACCTGGAGGGGTGTGGTTGGGAGGAACGGCCCCCCTGATCTGAACCCGAGTGGTGTTCTGTTATTGGACTTCTGTGCTCGTCATGGATTGTCCATAACGAACACCATGTTCAGGCATAAGGGTGTCCATATGTGCTCTTGGCACCAGGACACCCTAGGTCGCAGTTCGATGATCGACTTTGTTGTCTCATCTGATCTGCGGCCGCATGTCTTGGACACTCGGGTGAAGAGAGGGGCGGAGCTGTCCACTGACCACTACCTGGTGGTGAGTTGGCTCCGATGGTGGGGGAGGATGCCGGTCAGACCTGGCAGACCCAAATGTATTGTGAGGGTTTGCTGGGAACGTCTGGCAGAGTCTCCCGTAAGATGGAGCTTTAACTCCCACCTCCGGGAGAGCTTTGAACACGTTCCAAGGGAGGCGGGGGACATTTCATTCAGATTCACATTGAGTCCGAGTGGGCCATGTTCGAGGTGGCTTATCGGAGCTGTGGCCGCAAGGTTGTTGGTGCCTGTTGCGGTGGCAACCCTCGAACCCGGTGGTGGACACCGACGGTGAGGGATGCTGTCAGGCTGAAGAAGGAGTCCTATTGGGCCTTTTTGGCCTGTGGGACCCCGGAAGCAGCTGATGGGTACCGGCAGTCCAAACGGCATGCGGCTCGGGTGGTTGCTGAGGCAAAAACTTGGGCGTGGGAGGAGTTCGGAGAGGCCATGGAGAATGACTTCCATACGACTTCTAGTCGATTCTGGTCCACCATCCGGCGTCTCAGGAAAGAAAGCGGTACACCACCAACACTATTTATAGTAGGGGTGGCATGCTGCTGACCTCAACTCGGGATGTCGTGAGTCGGTGGGCAGAATACTTTGAAGACCTCAATCCCACTGGCACGTCTTCCACTAAGGAAGTGGAGCCTGAGGACTTTGGGTCGGGCTCTCCAATCTCTGGTGCTGAGGTCAATGAGGTGGTTACAAAGCTCCTTAGTGGCAGGGCCCCAGGGGTGGATGAGATTCGCCCTGAGTTCCTTAAGGCTCTGGATGTTGTGGGGTTGTGTTGGCTTACGTGACTCTGCAATATTGCGTGGACATCGGGGGCAGTTCCCTTGGATTGGCAGACTGGGGTGGTGGTTCCCCTATTCAAAAAGGGGGACCGTAGGGTGTGTTCCAACTATAGGGGGATCACACTCTTAAGCCTCCCTGGTAAGGTCTATTCAGGGGTTCTGGAGAGGAGGGTCCGTCGGATAGTCGAACCTCGGATTCAGGAGGAGCAGTGTGGTTTTCGTGCTGGTCGTGGAACACTGGACCAGCTCTACACCCTCAGCAGGGTCCTGGAGGGTGCGTGGGAGTTTGCCCAACCAGTTTACATGTGCTTTGTGGACTTGGAGAAGGCATTCGACTGCGTCCCTTGGGGGGTTCTGTGGGGGGTACTCCGGGAGTATGGGGTACCAGGCCCTTTGATACGGGCTGTTGGGTCCCTGTAGGACCGGTGTCAGAGCTTGGTCCTCATTGCCGGCAGTAAGTCAGGCTCGTTTCCAGTGAGAGTTGGACTCCGCCAAGGTTGCCCTTTGTCACCGATTCTGTTCATAACTTTTATGGACAGAATTTCTAGGTGCAGCCAAGGTGTTGAGAGGATCCGTTTTGGTGGCCTTAGAATCGCTTCTCTGTTTTTTGCAGATGATGTGGTCCTATTGGCTTCATCAGGTCGTGATCTACAGCTTTCACTGAGCGGTTTGCAGCCGAGTGTGATGCGGCCGGGATGAGGATCAGTTCCTCCAAATCCGAGGCCATGGTCTTGAGCCGGAAAAGGGTAGAGTGCAGTGGCGGCGCCATAAACTGTTGAATTTTTTTAAACATGTGTAGAAGTATGCATAATTATGTTTGTAGTAAAGTAAAGTAAAAGTTTTATCATGTTTTTATTTGTATATATCAGGTGTATCCATTTGTAGAAAACTATCATTAATAAAACATGGTTCATCTTCACCTTGTTTGAGGCATCAGTGTGAAAAGAGACTGGGAGTGTTCTGCTTCCACTTTTCAATTTTTGGACAACTTCTATCATATTCTGTTATCATTATTTTAGTAATACAATTAGAACTGGAACCAGAAACTGTGAGCCCGTCTATTAGAACTGGAACCAGAAAAGTTTGAACCCTGCTCCAATACTGTGGGCCTTGCTGCCCTTCCACTTGGTCTCTTGGACACATAAAACATCTACCTTCCTTCTCTGCATCATGTCAGCCAGCTCTCTACCTTTGTCTGTCATTGTCCCCACATTTAGAGTTGCAACCCTCAGTCCTACATTCTTCACTTTCCTCTTCTCCTCTGTCTCCTGACACGTTTCCCTCCTCGTGGTCTTCTACTAACAGTAGCACAATTTCTGCTGACACCGGTTGTCAACAGCACCGGTGGCGGTCGTTGGAGGTTGTGCAGGTGGTAAGAGGAGAGACAGGTGAGGAGGAGGAGTCTGTCTCTCCTCTAACCACCTGCACAGAGCCATATATATAGAGAGTTCCGACACTCTTAAACGGCTAAAAGCCGTTTACGCATTGGCCAGCCCTCAATGGCCCGTGCCGCCCCTGGGTGGCACTGGGCCACCCGCGTTCATTACGCATTTGCCGCAGAGCCGCCTTGAAGTGGGTGGGCAGTTCTCTGGAAGTGGGTGGGGTGCTCTCTTCACGTGGGTGGAGTGTTCGTGTTTTAAGAGAGGAGACTCGGCAAAAAAAAAATTGTTAGCTGGATATATATATATTAGTGTTTCTGAGTTAAATTTTTGTTAATAACTGATCACAAATCAGCTTATGTTACAACGTAAATAACACGAAGCGCACACCCATTTCCGCCTTTCAGCGCGACCTGAATGTCATTAAACAATAACTAATATTGTCTAACTGTTGCGCGCAGCCAGGGTTTTAAAATATAACGAATAATCTCTAACTTTTACGTGCAGCTAAAATGTTAAGAGGAGTGATTCCTATATGGGTAAGGTGGACACCTGAAAATCCAGTCCGCTGGTATAGCTCAAAGAGTTAATGCATTGTCGTTTTGACCCGGCGAAGCGGGTTCGCTTCCCGCCTGGGACAAAGTTATTTTACTTTTTTTTTCTTTATTCACATTTTCTTTTAAATAAAAAGGAGTTTGTTTGGTTAACAAACTCCTTTTTATTTACTCCAATAAAAAAAAAAAAGTAAAATAACTTTGTCCCAGGCGGGAAGCGAACCCGCTTCGCCGGGTCAAAACGACAATGCATTAACTCTTTGAGCTATACCAGCGGACTGGATTTTCAGGTGTCCACCTTACCCATATAGGAATCACTCCTCTTAACATTTTAGCTGCACGTAAAAGTTAGAGATTATTCGTTATATTTTAAAACCCTGGCTGCGCGCAACAGTTAGACAATATTAGTTATTGTTTAATGACATTCAGGTCGCGCTGAAAGGCGGAAATGGGTGTGCGCTTCGTGTTATTTACGTTGTAACATAAGCTGATTTGTGATCAGTTATTAACAAAAATTTAACTCAGAAAAACTAATTCAGCTAACAATTGTTTTAGGGGTTTCTCGTTTCTGTAGTTAAATTTGAATGAAATTCAACCCTCGCGCTGAGGTTGTTTGAATGAGTCCCGCCCCTGCTGCAAACAACGAATCAAATGTGAGCAGTACATGACGTGAAACTGGGTCCGTACGGGCTCGGCCCGATAGAACCACGGTGGACATGGTTCCAGAACAAGGGTGGATCCCGGGCGGAAAAGGTAAATGCGAAGACGCCGAACCCGGGTTAGAAGCTGGGAGAGCCGGGGAGGGTTGGCCAATGCGTAAACGGCTTTTGATGTCGCCGACAGGCGGTCAGTCGTTCCAAACAACGGCAATGGAAACCTTGTGGAGCTGCGCCCTCTGGCGGCGACGGAGCGCTACTGCAGGCAGCTTCAGACTTTAACCAGAGCCATGGAACAAATCGCCCCCTCCATGACCCACGTGACTTCCGCATTCCATTCTTACAATGGAACTCTATGGGAGTGTCGCAACTCTCACTTTATATGGCTCTGCACCTGCACAACCCTGAGAAATCTAAAGAACTTCAAAAGTTCTAAGACCAGAAAACATAGAGGAGAAACCCAAAAATCCAGAACCAGCTGGTCCACCCACAACATCTAAAACCAGCTGGTCCACAACATCTAAAACCAGCTGGTCCACAACATCTAAAACCAGCTGGTCCACAACATCTAAAACCAGCTGGTCCACAACATCTAAAACCAGCTGGTCCACAACATCTAAAACCAGCTGGTCCACAACATCTAAAACCAGCTGGTCCACAACATCTAAAACCAGCTGGTCCACAACATCTAAAACCAGCTGGTCCACAACATCTAAAACCAGCTGGTCCACAACATCTAAAACCAGCTGGTCCACAACATCTAAAACCAGCTGGTCCACAACATCTAAAACCAGCTGGTCCACAACATCTAAAACCAGCTGGTCCACAACATCTAAAACCAGCTGGTCCACAACATCTAAAACCAGCTGGTCCACAACATCTAAAACCAGCTGGTCCACAACATCTAAAACCAGCTGGTCCACAACATCTAAAACCAGCTGGTCCACAACATCTAAAACCAGCTGGTCCACAACATCTAAAACCAGCTGGTCCACAACATCTAAAACCAGCTGGTCCACAACATCTAAAACCAGCTGGTCCACAACATCTAAAACCAGCTGGTCCACAACTTCCAGAACCAGCTGGTCCACAACATCTAGAACCAGCTGGTCCACAACTTCCAGAACCAGCTGGTCCACAACATCTAGAACCAGCTGGTCCACAACATCTAGAACCAGCTGGTCCACAACATCTAAAACCAGCTGGTCCACAACATCTAAAACCAGCTGGTCCACAACATCTAAAACCAGCTGGTCCACAACATCTAGAACCAGCTGGTCCACAACATCTAGAACCAGCTGGTCCACAACATCTAAAACCAGCTGGTCCACAACATCTAAAACCAGCTGGTCCACAACATCTAAAACCAGCTGGTCCACAACATCTAAAACCAGCTGGTCCACAACATCTAAAACCAGCTGGTCCACAACATCTAAAACCAGCTGGTCCACAACATCTAAAACCAGCTGGTCCACAACATCTAAAACCAGCTGGTCCACAACATCTAAAACCAGCTGGTCCACAACATCTAAAACCAGCTGGTCCACAACATCTAAAACCAGCTGGTCCACAACATCTAAAACCAGCTGGTCCACAACATCTAAAACCAGCTGGTCCACAACATCTAAAACCAGCTGGTCCACAACATCTAAAACCAGCTGGTCCACAACATCTAAAACCAGCTGGTCCACAACATCTAAAACCAGCTGGTCCACAACATCTAAAACCAGCTGGTCCACAACATCTAGAACCAGCTGGTCCACAACATCTAAAACCAGCTGGTCCACAACATCTAAAACCAGCTGGTCCACAACATCTAAAACCAGCTGGTCCACAACATCTAAAACCAGCTGGTCCACAACATCTAGAACCAGCTGGTCCACAACTTCCAGAACCAGCTGGTCCACAACATCTAGAACCAGCTGGTCCACAACATCTAAAACCAGCTGGTCCACAACATCTAGAACCAGCTGGTCCACAACATCTAAAACCAGCTGGTCCACAACATCTAAAACCAGCTGGTCCACAACATCTAAAACCAGCTGGTCCACAACATCTAAAACCAGCTGGTCCACAACATCTAAAACCAGCTGGTCCACAACATCTAAAACCAGCTGGTCCACAACATCTAAAACCAGCTGGTCCACAACATCTAAAACCAGCTGGTCCACAACATCTAAAACCAGCTGGTCCACAACATCTAAAACCAGCTGGTCCACAACATCTAAAACCAGCTGGTCCACAACATCTAAAACCAGCTGGTCCACAACATCTAAAACCAGCTGGTCCACAACATCTAAAACCAGCTGGTCCACAACATCTAAAACCAGCTGGTCCACAACATCTAAAACCAGCTGGTCCACAACATCTAAAACCAGCTGGTCCACAACATCTAAAACCAGCTGGTCCACAACATCTAAAACCAGCTGGTCCACAACATCTAAAACCAGCTGGTCCACAACATCTAAAACCAGCTGGTCCACAACATCTAAAACCAGCTGGTCCACAACATCTAAAACCAGCTGGTCCACAACATCTAAAACCAGCTGGTCCACAACATCTAAAACCAGCTGGTCCACAACATCTAAAACCAGCTGGTCCACAACATCTAAAACCAGCTGGTCCACAACATCTAAAACCAGCTGGTCCACAACATCTAAAACCAGCTGGTCCACAACATCTAAAACCAGCTGGTCCACAACATCTAAAACCAGCTGGTCCACAACATCTAAAACCAGCTGGTCCACAACATCTAAAACCAGCTGGTCCACAACATCTAAAACCAGCTGGTCCACAACATCTAAAACCAGCTGGTCCACAACATCTAAAACCAGCTGGTCCACAACATCTAAAACCAGCTGGTCCACAACATCTAAAACCAGCTGGTCCACAACATCTAAAACCAGCTGGTCCACAACATCTAAAACCAGCTGGTCCACAACATCTAAAACCAGCTGGTCCACAACATCTAAAACCAGCTGGTCCACAACATCTAGAACCAGCTGGTCCACAACATCTAGAACCAGCTGGTCCACAACATCTAAAACCAGCTGGTCCACAACATCTAAAACCAGCTGGTCCACAACATCTAAAACCAGCTGGTCCACAACATCTAACAGCTGGTCCACAACTCGAACCAGCTGGTCCACAACATCTAAACCAGCTGGTCCACAACATCTAAAACCAGCTGGTCCACAACATCTAAAACCAGCTGGTCCACAACATCTAAAACCAGCTGGTCCACAACATCTAAAACCAGCTGGTCCACAACATCTAAAACCAGCTGGTCCACAACATCTAAAACCAGCTGGTCCACAACATCTAAAACCAGCTGGTCCACAACATCTAGAACCAGCTGGTCCACAACATCTAAAACCAGCTGGTCCACAACATCTAAAACCAGCTGGTCCACAACATCTAAAACCAGCTGGTCCACAACATCTAGAACCAGCTGGTCCACAACATCTAGAACCAGCTGGTCCACAACATCTAGAACCAGCTGGTCCACAACATCTAGAACCAGCTGGTCCACAACATCTAAAACCAGCTGGTCCACAACATCTAGAACCAGCTGGTCCACAACATCTAAAACCAGCTGGTCCACAACATCTAAAACCAGCTGGTCCACAACATCTAAAACCAGCTGGTCCACAACATCTAAAACCAGCTGGTCCACAACATCTAAAACCAGCTGGTCCACAACATCTAAAACCAGCTGGTCCACAACATCTAAAACCAGCTGGTCCACAACATCTAAAACCAGCTGGTCCACAACATCTAAAACCAGCTGGTCCACAACATCTAAAACCAGCTGGTCCACAACATCTAAAACCAGCTGGTCCACAACATCTAAAACCAGCTGGTCCACAACATCTAAAACCAGCTGGTCCACAACATCTAAAACCAGCTGGTCCACAACATCTAAAACCAGCTGGTCCACAACATCTAAAACCAGCTGGTCCACAACATCTAAAACCAGCTGGTCCACAACATCTAAAACCAGCTGGTCCACAACATCTAAAACCAGCTGGTCCACAACATCTAAAACCAGCTGGTCCACAACATCTAAAACCAGCTGGTCCACAACATCTAAAACCAGCTGGTCCACAACATCTAAAACCAGCTGGTCCACAACATCTAAAACCAGCTGGTCCACAACATCTAAAACCAGCTGGTCCACAACATCTAAAACCAGCTGGTCCACAACATCTAAAACCAGCTGGTCCACAACATCTAAAACCAGCTGGTCCACAACATCTAAAACCAGCTGGTCCACAACATCTAAAACCAGCTGGTCCACAACATCTAAAACCAGCTGGTCCACAACATCTAAAACCAGCTGGTCCACAACATCTAAAACCAGCTGGTCCACAACATCTAAAACCAGCTGGTCCACAACATCTAAAACCAGCTGGTCCACAACATCTAAAACCAGCTGGTCCACAACATCTAAAACCAGCTGGTCCACAACATCTAAAACCAGCTGGTCCACAACATCTAAAACCAGCTGGTCCACAACATCTAAAACCAGCTGGTCCACAACATCTAAAACCAGCTGGTCCACAACATCTAAAACCAGCTGGTCCACAACATCTAGAACCAGCTGGTCCACAACATCTAGAACCAGCTGGTCCACAACATCTAAAACCAGCTGGTCCACAACATCTAAAACCAGCTGGTCCACAACATCTAGAACCAGCTGGTCCACAACATCTAGAACCAGCTGGTCCACAACATCTAAAACCAGCTGGTCCACAACATCTAAAACCAGCTGGTCCACAACATCTAAAACCAGCTGGTCCACAACATCTAAAACCAGCTGGTCCACAACATCTAAAACCAGCTGGTCCACAACATCTAAAACCAGCTGGTCCACAACATCTAAAACCAGCTGGTCCACAACATCTAAAACCAGCTGGTCCACAACATCTAAAACCAGCTGGTCCACAACATCTAAAACCAGCTGGTCCACAACATTTTAAAACCAGCTGGTCCACAACATCTAAAACCAGCTATTCCACAACATCTACAGTATAGGAGTTACTTGCAAGGGTCTTTGTTTTCATTCTCCAGATCAATACAGTGTTAAGAGTATAACACCACCAGTGACATTTATTTAGTATATACAATTATTAATATTTGATAATTTTTTATAAGCAAATTTAAATAAATGTAGCCATCAGAGTCGATACTGTACAATAATAACCTGCACTGGCAACCTAACTCCACAAAGAACAAAACAAACTCACTCACCAGTTGCCACTTTTAGAAACAGTCAGCTGAGCTGAAGGCTTTTATCACAAACAGACTTAGAGCCACCAAAAAGTGGAGAGGATATCAGTCAGGAATGGTAATATAATATCAGCATTAGGCTAGCATTAGCATGTTAGCTAACAAACTAACCAGTTGCCATGTTTAGTCAGCTGGAGGCTTTTTTCACAAACAGCCATAAATTGAGAGGCATATCAGCCAGAAATGCAAACAGACATTAGATAAAGGGCTTCAAAACTTACCTGAGCATGCCTGCTTGAGTCACTGACACACGGCAAAATTTCCAGACAAAAACAAAAACAAATTTTTTTAAATAAATAAATAAACACCGGAAACACGCAATTTGTAGGCAGAGCTCACGTTAGACGTCTTAATGGTGGTGAAATCTGCGCCCAACGTTATCCCATTGTTTTGTAAGGTGGTGGCATCAGTACGCACGCGCCAGTTATTAGTCAATGGATCAGATAAGAGCGCCCCAAAACTGGAAGTACGTCACGAATCAGAAAACGTTTTTTGAAACAAACAATATAACTCATCATTACTCAAACTATTTATCCTACACAACTAAAAACATATATGCATACATTTCGAAATATTTTTATTTTATTATTAC
>JBBPBX010067885.1:0-19292 GCA_038048925.1 Garcialebias charrua | reverse complement strand
CTTATTTACCACCTGGAGAAGCAAGGGGACAATATTTTTTTTCACGTTTTTTTCAGAGATTACCTGTCTAACATCAGTCTGTCAGGAGATAGTGACAGAGTGAAGAAATATGTTAAAAATATATTTTTAGAAAAGTTACATATTCAAAGATTCAAAGATTCAAGATTCAAAGAGCTTTTATTAACATTGCACCAGTTTTCACCAATACAGCGTGATTATGTATGCACAGTCATCCTGAAGATGGGGTGAGTGTGTAAAGCTGCTGCTTATTCAGAACACATGACATGTTCTTCAGCGCGGCCTCTCTCATCCGTGTCGGGATGAAGGTCAAAGGTGTGAAAAAAGGAAAGTACCATGAGGGTCACAGCGTTGGTATTAAAAAAAAAGTATCACATTTTGTCTGCCAAGACACCGCATGACACAGTAAAAACTATACCAATAAGCACATTTAAGACAGTTACATGTTGCATGTTGAGACTGAGGCAGGGAGGTTTCTGTCCATGAGACATTCCAGATAGCGACAGTCTGACCAGCCGGCCTCCGATAACGCTCATAGAAAAGTTCTCCGGGGGGGGTAGCAGACAAGACAAGAGAGCAGCTGTTTTGTCCACAGTAAAGCACATCTCAGGAGAAATTAGATATCCAGCCTTTTTCAAGGCTGTTTCCAAGGGAGTCAGATAAGAATTGACAAATATTTTCACTTCAGGCTCACATTGTAATTTCTGTCAGCCTTCAGTCTGTAAGGGCGACTCTGTTCCAAGTGATCCAATTCGGGACTTTTTCCACTGATCCAAGCTCTGACCTCAGATGTTGACCACAGCGTCCAGAGTCCCAATCCGAAGCTTTGCCGCAAAAAACAAACAAACAAACAAAATAAGTTTAATTGATTATTTGTTCATCACTGCTCCACAGACCCCACTTTTAAAAGATCAGAACTGCAGCTTTATAAGAAACCATTATCCGTGCAGTTGTTTCAGTGGGAGTAAACAAAGTTAAACTAAGGGTAATTTATTTCCCTTTAGGCTCCTGATGTTTTTGGAAAAGATGTGAAAAATGCTAAGATGAGTGGGAAAGGCCTCCAGATAAATGATGTGGGTGTGTTTTTTTAGCAGAATGCACACTTACTCAGCCAGCTCCTCCAGGCTCCGGTACACATCATCTTCATTCAGAGCTGTGTCCTCAGATGGGAAAGGCCTGATATACAAACAAACACAGACACACAGAACGAGAGACGGTTACAAAACGCTTCATCGCAGCACACACACACATACACACACTGACACATAACTCTGTCCCAGGTAGAAAAATAGCCAGTTGAAACTTTGTGTTCCATCTGTCAGGCCGTCACTCCTCGCTCCATCACTTCAGCAGAGAAACAGGAGGATGTATTCAACCAAGGGACCCCATCAGTCACAAACAACATTGCCAAAACACATCAAAACACTCCGACTGACAGATGAGGAGCCCGCTATCCTCCCCAAACCAACGCTGGTAGAAGTTCAGGAGGGAAAATAGACGTTTTTTTTCCACTTCAAGATTGATAGGCAGGTATTGTAGCAATCCTATCAGGGTTTAAGTACGGTAAGCCTTAAACAATCTTCAGGGACAACACGAGGAAAATAAAATGGAGAAAAATGACAGAATTTGGAGCTGTGGTTTTTCTGAAGGGTGTGACCTTCACTGCGTGCAGAAAGCAAACCGCACTGGTAAGGGACGAAGTGAAAACAAGAAAGCGATAAATAAAAGTTTTCACGTCAGTTCATTGAACAGCAGTAAAATAAAATAAATAAAAAATCCAACTTTTTTTGTTTTATTGAATAAAACATTAAAAAAGTTGGATTTTTTATTTTTTTTACTACTGTAAATATGAATCAATATGTTAAAAAACTGAAGTCTGGATTTTATTTGGAGTTAAAGGTTAATGCACTATGGTAGGCTGAAGTCTGTTATATATATANTAGATAGATAGATAGATAGATAGATAGATAGATAGATAGATAGATAGATAGATAGATAGATAGATAGATAGATAGATAGATGATAGATAGACTAAAATAAACTACTACTTACTACTTGTACTACTTTTCCTACTTTGTGGTTTTTCACTTATCACAGGGCTTCAGGTACAGATCCCCCGTGATAAACGAGGGACTAATGTGTATCTACCGATATATATAGATATATATATATATATTGCCCTCGGCAGCAAGTGGTAATAGCATAGGTATATAGGAGATAGTAAAGGTTATAATTCATTCAACCTTTATTTAGTCAGGAAAATCTTTTGAACCTCATGGGCTCATTTACGAAAGCGACCTGCTAAAACTAAAGAACAATGAACAGCAGTGATAGAATTTCATTAAACAATAAACAAACAAACAATAAACAATAGAAAACAAAAGAGAGAAAAAAAAAAAGTTTTTTTTTTTTTTAAAGTATCAAAAAACTAGCAAAACATTATAAGGTAGACGTATAAAATCAAAGACAGGAACAAATCTGCATTGGTTTTTGCCAGGATTCCAACAGATTCTGAAAACCATTTAGAGAAGTCAAGGTCGAGAGCTTCAGATCTTTTTGTAAGATATTCCATGAAGCAGGAGCAGAGTAGGAGAAGGCCCTTTTTCCAAGTTCAGTCCTCACTGATGGAACACTGCAGGTAATCATGTCCTGAGAGCGCACGCTGTAGCTGCACTCACGCAAAGACATGTAGGAGGAGATGTATGAGGGCAGCAGACCAAGAAGTGATTTAAAGATGAAAATGTACCAGTGGAAGAGTCTGCGTGAGGTTAATGATGTCCAGTTAACCAGTGAATACAGGGTGCAGTGGTGGGTACGATAATCACAACCAGTTATGAATCTTAGTGCACCATGATAGACAACATCCAACATCCGCAGGGTGCTTGTAGGAGCATTCATGTAGAGAATGTCACCGTAATCAATGGAGGGAAGGAAAGTCACAGATACAAGGCGTTTCCTAACATTCAGTGATAGACATGATCTGTTTCTGAAAAAGAAACCCAGTTTAACTTTCAGTTTCTTCACTAGGTTTTCCACGTGGAGTTTAAAAGAGAGATGTGAATCGATCAGGATACCCAGATATTTATAGGAATCAACAAACTCAATAGGGACACCATTTGAAGATAAAATCAGAGGAGGATCTGCTGGAACCGCCTTCCTATTTGAAAAAAAAAACATCCCTTTTGTTTTATCAGCATTTAGGACAAGTTTGAGACGGAACAAATCTGACTGGATGATGTCAAAAGCGGATTGCAGTAACTGGAAAGCCTTAGCTACTGTTTTAGCTCGGCAATAAACAACTGTATCATCAGCATAGAAATGTAAGGATGCATCAGGGATGCAGTGACCTACATTAGCTATGTAGATTGTAAAGAGAGTGGGTCCTAAAACTGAGCCTTGTGGTACACCATTTTTAACTGTTAAATAGCTGGAAAAAGTACCGTTATGTTGAACACATTGCCTCCGATTGGAAAGATAGTTAGAAAACCAACCGATGGTGTGATCAGAGAAACCGATTTCTGAGAGCTTATGACACAGGATGTTATGATCCACAGTGTCAAAAGCTTTAGACAGGTCTAAGAAAAGTGCAGCACAATAGTCCTTAGCATCCAATGCTTCAACAACATCATTCAGAACCTTCAGAGAAGCAGTTGTTGTGCTGTGTTTTTTCCTGAAACCAGATTGATGAAGAGGTAAGATGTTAAATGAGTCCAGATAGTTTGTTGATTCCTATAAATATCTGGGTATCCTGATTGATTCACATCTCTCTTTTAAACTCCACGTGGAAAACCTAGTGAAGAAACTGAAAGTTAAACTGGGTTTCTTTTTCAGAAACAGATCATGTCTATCACTGAATGTCAGGAAACGCCTTGTGTCTGTGACTTTCCTTCCCTCCATTGATTACGGTGACATTCTCTACATGAATGCTCCTACAAGCACCCTGCGGATGTTGGATGTTGTCTATCATGGTGCACTAAGATTCATAACTGGTTGTGATTATCGTACCCACCACTGCACCCTGTATTCACTGGTTAACTGGACATCATTAACCTCACGCAGACTCTTCCACTGGTACATTTTCATCTTTAAATCACTTCTTGGTCTGCTGCCCTCATACATCTCCTCCTACATGTCTTTGCGTGAGTGCAGCTACAGCGTGCGCTCTCAGGACATGATTACCTGCAGTGTTCCGTCAGTGAGGACTGAACTTGGAAAAAGGGCCTTCTCCTACTCCGCTCCTGCTTCATGGAATATCTTACAAAAAGATCTGAAGCTCTCGACCTTGACTTCTCTAAATGGTTTTCAGAATCTGTTGGAATCCTGGCAAAAACCAATGCAGATCTGTTCCTGTCTTTGATTTTATACGTCTACCTTATAATGTTTTGCTAGTTTTTTGATACTTTGTAAAAAAAAAAAAACTTTTTTTTTTTTTTTTCTTCTCTCTTTTGTTTTCTATTGTTTATTGTTTGTTTGTTTATTGTTTATTGTTTAAGGAAATTATACCACTGCTGTTCATTGTTCTTTAGTTTTAGCAGGTCGCTTTCGTAAATGAGCCCTTGAGGTTCAAAAGATTTACCTGACTAAATAAAGGTTGAATGAATGAATGAATATATATATAGTGGGTAAAGATGATGAAAGGAAGAAGTGGGTAAAGATGATGGATGGATGAATTATTTGTACCTAGATTTTTCTTTTTCTTTTATTGTTTTAGAGAAGTCCAGGCAACTAAGCTAACCTAATACTGGTAATTTAAGTTACATAATTTAATGCATTCCTGTGTAATTTGTTCCTATATTGGGTATAAATATCAAATGATGCAAAAAATTGATACAGTACAGAACCTAAAATTATTGTTTTAAATAAATGTTCTATTTGTTTACATTGTTGTTTAATATTCTCAGTTTAAAATTATTGTTTTAAATAAATGTTCTATTTGTTTACATTGTTGTTTATTCTTTTCAGCTTGTCAGTTAAAAAACTGAAACTAAATGTATGACCATTTTAATAGAAAAATCGTTGCTGAATCAAAAATCGTTTCTGAATCAAAAATCGTTTCTGAATCGAAAAATCGATTTTGAATCAAATCGTGACACCAAAAATCGGAATCGAATCGATTCTCCAGACACTGAGAGATTCGCACCTCTATTTTATTCCCACAAATGCCGCCTACGCTGCATTAACAACCAAACACTCCTGGTTTGAGCTTAAAAATGGTTAACAAATCAATTAGCCCAGTTGTAAGGTTAGATTCACCTCTAACTGTTTTTAAACGACCACAATTTCACAAAGTTGAAGTGCGGGATTAGGTTTCGAAAGCCCAGTTGCGCTAATGATGGCTTTTGCCTCTCGAGAGCTCACTAATTACTACACACATTATTACGCACAAAGGTCTTAGAAATTACAATCAGAGATAACCGAACTCCATTAAAATCAGCATCAAGCACTGAAGTCACTGAAATGAACAAACGTTGTATTATCAGAGTTAGCCGCTGCTGCAGTAAACCTCCATGGATGGTGGATTTTAGATGTAGACGTATGTGCATTTGGACATATTTTAAAAACTAATTTGGCTTTATAAAAAGCTGTTTCTTATTCAGTGCAGCCTTAGAAGACACTTGGAGATGCTGTATGTTATAAATGAAATGTGAAAAACACTTTTAAATAGGGCTGAACGATATTGGAGAACATTCTAATTGCTATTTTTTTAACCTCAATATTGCAATTTAATATGCAGTTATTTTTCAATGTCTTCTTCTCATGTATTTTTAACGAATACAAGCAATAAATCAATCTGTTTCAGTTATTTTCAGCTCCATTGCAACTCTGTTTCTGCATTTTTTTGTGTAGATCTGGGGATAGCAACTTGGCTAAAATGTGTGCACAAGGGCGGTCAGTGATCCCTGTCGACTTGAAGATGAAGCGCTGGTCGTTGGCATTCTAGTCATGCTACTATCGTAAATGACTTTGATGTATGATAAAGATTTGTGCTGTAACTTTGAGAGGTAGCAACAGCAGCGAGGCAGGTTCTGCACAATGCATGTCGTTGTGCAAAATCCTCTTTTTTTTCATAGCCAAAATAATTCCAAACAACGGACGTGCTGCCGCTCTTTGGTACCAAACTTTCAGATGTGTCAGATTCTGTCGAGCCTGATGCCATTATGCAACCGGTTAAAGTGCAGTGTTGACTTCTCCTGCTCCCTGCTCTGCTTTGCTCCGCTTGCTCGCAAGTCACGTGACCAGATCACGTGACCAGTCAAATCGCAGCCTTTGCGATTAGAAAATCGCATTTTATCATATCGCGATATTATTGCAAATGCAATTAATTGTTCAGCCCTACTTTTAAACTCAAGTAAGATTACTTTTCTGAGCAGATTATCACTTTAAGGCTGGCTCATTGTCATTCTTTGTCATCTGGATGTCCAAAAAACCAACAAAAAAACTCAGATAATTCAAAATGCTGCTGCCAGAGTTGTGAAGAGTGTTAGAAAAAGAGAACATACTTCAACACAAGACTGCGATAAAGTGAAGATTCAATGTATCTGCTGGTTTCCTTTACTATTTGACATTTATAATGTACAGTATGTGAATATTTCTGTTCAGTGCCCCGAGATAACTTGTGTTGTGACAATAGAAATAAACTACCGGTAAATTGAATTCATGATTTGGACTTGTTTTTTTATTTTTATTTTGTTTATTGCCCCAAGATTACTTTTGTTGTGATTTGGTCCTAAACAAACAAATACATTTGCAATTTTGAGGACAGTTTTAATTTTGGGTATTCAGATTCATTTTAGTTTCGTCTTGTAGGAAAATGGAATTGCAAGATGAGTGTTGAAAACACATAACGTGCATTTCCATTGTTATTTACACCTGGGAAAACACTGAAAACAAATTCCATACTTTTTAAGGCTGCAAGCAAAGAGAGAACACATTTTTTAGGTGTGACCTTGCCGCCACAATGGAGAAATGAGCTCAAAGCCAACAAAGATCAGTTTAGTCACAGGGAAGGCCTCCAAAGCACTCATGAAAGCACTCTAACCTCTGTTAGCACTTAGCTTTTAAAGCCTGCGACTATATTTAATCCCAAGATATGTTCAAATGACTCATATATTTCCCTGTATTCTGCATTCCCATAAAGAAGCATTTAAAGTGACACATTGATGTTAAAAGGACAAAAGTTAAACACTAATGTTTAGAGTACAGGCAAAACAAAAAAAGACTGCATTTACCGGTACACACTTTTGATCATTTAGCGGAATGTTTCTGCATGGGTGAAGCTGTGTATGAGTGAGACAAGTACAAAGTAATTAACCCATGCTTCATTAAAGCAACAGCAACACTGAAAGCTGATAAATACTTAACTAGATATCCGAAGGTCATCTGGCAGGAACAATCACACAAATGTGCAAGCATTTCTACGAAAAAACAGCTCTTGTTTTCAGATCGTGGGGGCAGCAACTTGAGCAGGGAGGCCAGACATCTCTTTCCACTTCCATCTGTTCTGGAAGGACTCGAAGGCCAACCGAGAGACGTAATATCTCTAGTGTGTCCAGGGTCTTCCTTGGAGTCTCCTCCCAGTTGGACATGCCTGATGCACCTCACGAGGGAAGCGCCATGGGGGCATCCTTACCAGATGCATGAACACCTCAGCTGGCTCCTCTCGATGTGGAGGAGCAGCGGTTCTACTCTGAGTCTCTCTTGGATAACTGAACTTCTCACCCTATCTCTAAGGGAGAGTCCAGCTAACCTTCAAACAAAACTCATTTCAATCGCCTGTACTGTATCCACAATCTCATTCTTTCAGTCACTACCCAGAGCTCGTGACCATAGGTGAAAGTTGGAAGGGACATAGACTGACCAGTAAAAAGAGAGCTTTATCTTACATCTCAGCTTCCTTTTCACCACAGGGGGCCGGCACAGAGTCCGCAATATAGCAGATACTGCACCAATCTGTCTGTCAATCTCATGCTCCATTCTTCCCTCGCACATGAACAAAACTCCAAGATACTTGAACTCCTCCACTTGAGACAGAACCTCATCTTTAACCTGAAGAGAGCAATCCACCCTTTTCCAACTGAGAACCATGGCCTCAGATTTGGAGGTGCTGACTATCTTCCCAGCCGCTTCACACTCGGCTGCGAACCGCTCCAGTGAGAGCTGAAGATCACGGCACGATGAAGCCAACAGGACCACATTGTCTGCAAAGAGCAGAGATGGAATCCTGAGACCACCGAACCGGAATCCCTCCACCCCCTGGCTGCACCGAGAAATTCTGTCCATAAAAGTTATGAACAGAATTGATCATACTATTGATCATACCATTCTCCTTGAAAAATTAAACAAATATGGTATTAGAGGACCAGCGTTGCAGTGGGTATCGAGCTATTTGAAAGACAGGAAACCATTTGTACAAATAAATGATGTGTAGTGATACAGGCCTTCATGCTTGACCTTCAAGTACACCTCTCTGCATCTCTTTGAAACTCTAAGTGTTACACTTTCTTGAAGCTCTCAAGGAAACAAGTGAACACCATTTTTGTTACAATTATTTTGAATTAATGGACACCAATTAATCAGATTGAACTTTCTTTTTAATGTGCGTTAATTCAGAATTGATCAACAGTATATTTTTGTCAATTTAATGATGATCTGTTACTTGCATGAGTTTGACCTTCTGCTGGTTTTATTTCTGCAGAACAAGCAGACTCTGTTTCTAAGGCATGAGTCAGGGTAAAAGCTGTTCACTTCCTTTTCTGTTTTGTCTTCGAGCTAGACAAAACTCCATCTCACGGGCCAGTCCATCTGGCTGCTTATGTAAACAGTTTTCCTACTGTCTTTCAGAGACCTTCGGCCTATGGGATGAAATATCCATCCGTTATTTGGTTAAACCAACCAATAAGCCATTCAGGAGGTGGGGAGACCCCGCCTCCCATATTAAAGGGACACTTCCGTTTTAGACTTTAGTGTTGAAGGGGAGAACTTTCTAACAACTGGTTTCCTCCTCTGGAAAAGCTGGAAACGTCCCGGTCATTATGCCAATTAGACTCACGTCTCAGCTGGAGTCACAGTAAAGCCTACTGTAACTCATTCACTCATTTCTGGAAGAATTTGTTTTCTGAAGTTTTATTTTGAAAATAAGTCAGTGCGATTAGGGCCTGTTCCTGCCGGTGAAAGCGTGCTCCCGTTCGTCTTCATCAGCCGTACACGCATGAAGTCGACTGGACGTGAGCTGGACCACACAGTCCGGTAGTGTCCACAAACTTCTCAGCCCTTATCTTCAGGGGACGTATCGTCACCAGGTAAAGAGGCTTTGTTTGTATGCTGAACGCTCGGAAGTACAGCCGGACCTGTTCGGGGAAGGTTGCCACCCTGTACATTTCAAAATAATCAACTTCGGTTGACTTAGCTTTCAATCTTGTATCTTTCAGTCTATTTCTTCCTTTTCTTAACACAGTGAAACCAAGTAATGTGCCAACAGAAAAGTTCCTAACTGTCTGTTTGATTTTAATTTGAATTCTTGTCAATGTAGTTTAGTAGATCAGAGCTAATATCGATACAAATGTTTAATGTACTTTTATGATTATTTCAATAAAAGGTCTATTTTCTGGTGGACCAACATAAGTTGAAGTCTCTCGTGAAATTACATTTTTGGTTAATCACTTTAAAGCAATTTAATACCGGAAAAAGGGTGAACTCGCAAATTGGTGGAAGGTTTGTACAGATAAGACCTGCTCGGACCTTTCATCCAAAATATAGGTAAGTCAGCACACTGACTAATAACTCCTATATTACTACATATAATGGTGGCCCAGTAAGTGTTTAAATACCTTACCGCCTATTTTATTACATATATAAGATCCAACCTCTGCAATATCACATGTGGAGTTCCTCAAGGCTTTGTACTTGGACCAAAGTTATTTATTTTATATGTGAATGGCTTGGTAAATGTGTCAGGACTCCTAAAATGTGTCCTTTTTGCTGATTTGATACTACAATTATTTGTTTGGGTAAAGATATGGAACAGATGTTGGAGTTGATGAAGACAGAATTTGTCAAAATGCAAACTTGGTTTAAACTCAAATTATCATTAAATCTAGATCAAACTAATTACTGTACATGATATTCAGTAATAAATGATTTAATCTCATCTTTTGTTTATATGTTCTTAATTTCATGTGTACAGCACTTTGTTGCAGCTGTGTTTTTTTTAAATGGCTTTATAAATAAAGTATAATTGTTATTTTTATGTTTTAGTTCAATTTTTAGTGTATTTGCGATTGCTCCCAACGCGCAGCCGGCAGAAATAAAACGAGCAGGCCGCCGGCGTAGGGACCGGCGGCAACGGGACCCTCTTCTGGCGGATGGAGCGGAGCTTCAACTGTACAGCCTCGCAGCAGCCTCGCAGCAGCCTCGCAGCAGCGAGGACCTTCTCCTTACGGATTAATTTACGGGAGACACTTGGTGAACTTTGTGTTGTCTTGACTGGAACAGCGATAACTCCCAAAATGAGCTGGCGAACACCGGAAGAGGAACAAGCTAACATTAGCATCGGATTCGGGTGGTCTAATGTTAAAAGGAGCAGCAAATTGCGGCGCGCTCAGACGGGTTTCGGTAAGTTATTTTAAGCTAACACTAACAGTAAGTCAAATGAGTAATAAAAAAGAGCTAGAGAGGCAATATGGAGCACAAGGTCTCCCTTTATGCTGATGACCTTTTACTTTTCATTTCTCATCCGACTGACACGCTGCCCTCCGTTTTATCATTACTTGAGGAATTTGGAATAAATTCTGGTTACAAATTAAACCTGAGTAAAAGTGTAATTTTCCCTGTCAATACCCTGGCGCAGACTCTTGACTTTGGTAAATGGCCTCTTAAAATTGAGAAGACAAAATTCTCTTACCTGGGTGTTACAGTTACGAGGAGGTATAAAGATTTATATCAAGAAAACTTTGTCTCTCTGTTGAATCAGACAAAGCAGGCATTATCCCGATGGTCACCGCTTTCCATTTCCCTCACAGGCCGTATTAACTCAGTCAAGATGGTCACTTTACCTAAGTTTTTATATCTTTTTCAAAATATTCCTGTTTTTATCCCTGGTTCATTCTTTGTTCAGTTAGATTCCATCATTTCATCATATCTGTGGCAAGGAAAACGTCCACGCTTAAATAAGACACATCTCCAAAAAACTAAGGCCGCAGGCGGTCTTGCCCTTCCAAATTTCCGCTTTTACTATTGGGCAGCAAACTTGCACTGTCTAGCATTCTGGTCATTCTATTACAACAGCCCTGACTGGGTAGAGATGGAGTCACAGTGTTCTGGGAAATGGTCTACCGTGGCTTTCTTGGGATCCTCATTCCCGCTTCCACCACTTACAACTGTTATAAATCCAGTTATAAAACACTCACTAAAAATCTGGGCACAATTTCGTAAATGTTTCAATTTCTCTAGTTTCTCTCTCTATAGCCCTATCATGTCTAACCAACTTTTCAAACCCTCATCTCAGGACTCTGTTTTTAAAGAATGGCAAAGAAGGGGTATAGTACGCTTCAATGACTTGTTTCTCAATAACACTTTAGCTTCATTTCAACAACTATGTGAAAAATTTAGTCTTCCCCAGTCCAATTTTTTTAGGTATCTCCAAATACGGCACTTTATTACTCTTCATTTGTCCAGCCTCTCCATTTCAACTGATAGCAGTATTGTTGACACTATTCTTTCTCTAGACCCAAATAAAAAACAGTCCATTTCATTCATTTACAGTAAACTATTGGATTTGAAGCGTGCTTCCTCAGATAAAATCAAAGCTGCTTGGGAAGAGGATCTCGGCTCCTCTATTTCAGAGGACTCTTGGACCTCCATACTCAAACTGGTGAGCTCCAGTTCTCTCTGTGCTAGACATTGTCTAATACAATTTAAAGTGGTGCACAGAGCTCACATCTCTAAACTGAAATTGTCCTCTATGTATCCTGATGTCAGCCCATACTGTGTGAGATGCAAACATGCTGAAGCCTCTCTCTCCCATATGTTTTGGTTTTGCCCATCTCTGAACAAATATTGGCGGGAAATCTTTCAGACTTTATCACATGTACTAGATACACGCCTGAACCCTGACCCACTGATTGCTCTGTTTGGTCTTGTAGAGGGCATGACAAACCTAAATAAAAACCAACAACATGTAATATCGTTCACCTCTCTCCTGGCCAGACGAGCTATTTTGCTTAGGTGGAAAGAACCGTTTCCACCCACTCACGCTCAGTGGTTGGCTGACATCATGTCCTGTTTAAAGCTGGAGAAAATCAGATTCACACTCCAACAGAAAGAGGGTAAATTTGAGAATGTCTGGGGACCTTTCCTGAATCTGTTCCAGTCTCTTTGACAACATAACTCATTCAGGTTAATGCAGTCTCTTGGCTATTTTACCTTTTATTTATTTTTTTCCCTTTTCTTTTGGCAGTGATTGGGTAGGGATTATTTTCTACATGTTGTAACTTAGATTGATTGTTGTGTTTTTTTGTTGTTGTTGTTGTTTTTGTTTGTTGTTGTTGTCTGAAGGAAAAAAAATGAAAAATTCAATAAAAAAGATCTTGAATTTGAAAAAAATAGCTAATTTTAAAACAACAACACATTACAGATACTGGCTGTTACAGAGGGCGTAAACAGATCTTTGAAGGGCGTGGACTTCAGAACTTGTATCAGAAACCGGTCGTTCAAAACGAAAGTTAAAAATGGCAGAATTAAAAAGGGTATAATTGATTATCTAAGAATTATTTTGTGTATTTAAATGAATTAATATTGTCAAGATAGCGCACAGACATAACATAAAAATTTTAAAGACCTATATGTGGTCCCCTTTAAAAATATATATATGAAGTAGCTTAATGAGTATTGGATTAGAGTTAGAAAATTAGAAAGAGTTATTCATTTTGTTCTGTTACTGAAGATAATTTTTGATTGAACTAATTGTTTGAAAAAAGGGGCAGATATCATAAGATTTTTTCTTCCTTCTGCTACCTTTCATTCTATATTTTGTATTCGTATCATATATGGGATTGTTTTGTATTGCATTTTAAAATGAATAAATACATAAATAACAAAATCGTGACAATGGGCAGCCCTGGCTGAGTCCAACTACCCTGAAGGGGTCAGACTTACTGCAGGCAATGCGAACCAAACTCAAGCACCGCTTGTATAGGGACCGAACAGACCCCAATCCTCACAGAGCATCCCGCCCACAGTGTACCCCGAGGAATAAGCTGAAGATAATGGATGGATGGAAGTTCTTGTTTTCTACGGTACATTTTCTATAGTTTCTCAGCTGTAACTTTATACAATGTTCCAAAGCTGATCACAAGCATTATCTGTACAAAACCTGCCTCACCTGATTTATTCTGGCTTCTCCCTCCCACTTATGAGGAGCAGAAAGTGCCTCCTCCTGAGCGCAATAACACACCCACATTTGATGGCCCCCTCCAATGAAGTGTGCATTATATTTTAAGTTATTAATGGAGTCCCACAGGGCAAAATCTAATTACATAGTAGTTTGCAGAGTGAAGTGCACACATCTATCATCCCTGTGCTGTTTTGTAGAGACAGGAGTGTCCAATGTTGCAGTTTTAATTTCCCCTCAACGGTGCAACTAGGTGTAATTGAACTATGTTCATAATTTCATCAGAGCACCTCTGATGAGCCAACGCTTGGCAATTCATTGTTTCTTTATGGTCATTTACACATGTGTGTTGTTGATTACTCCCAAAGACTCGGATGTGGAGCTTCCAGGTTGATTCTAGCATCAACTATATGCAACAGACTTGTGAACGATAACCTAAGATCATTTTGCTCTTCAGAAATTCAACTTTGTAGATTTCTGAGCAAAAGCCAGAACTAATGCTTTTAGCAAATTATCTCAAATGTCACCATCTTTCACCACCTTTTCTCATTCATGCTCTTGATGTTTTATTTACTGTAAATCTTTGCATGTTCTTACAACTTATGCTAAAATATATTACAAACATATTACACCCATTCTCCATAATCTTCATTGGCTTCCTGTCGCCTACAGAATTCAGTACAAAACTGCTCTCATTACACATCAATGCTTACATGGAGCTTCACCAGATTATCTGAAGGATATTCTTATTCCATACTCATCCACCCGGTCGCTGCGGTCACAGAACAGTAATCTCCTTCACATTCCGAGAACCAAATTAAGGACCATGGGAGACCGGGCTTTCAGTGTGGCTGCCCCCCGCCTGTGGAACTCTCTTCCTGACTGTCTGAGAGCCCCACAGTCTGTGGTTGACTTTAAGAGCGGCTTGAAGACCTTTCTTTTCAACCGAGCATACTCTACCTCCTCATGATTCTACTTTTGATCTTAGTTGATACTGTTATTGATTTTACTTGTTTTACTTGTTTTATTGACATTTAATTCTGTTGCACTTTGTAGCACTTTGAGATTTTCATTAATGAAAAGTGCGTTATAAATTGAATTCATTATTATTATTATTATTATTAATAAAATGCTTGCGTGAATAAGAAAAGCTACAGTCACAAATGGCTTCCCGTGGAAAACAATCAGTTGTTCAGCTCTGAGAATGGCTCATTTCTGAAGCTGTTTACCTTTAAGCAGGGCTTGATGATGTTAGGAAAACAGGGAATTGCTTTATAATAATAATAATAATAATAATAATAATAATAATAATAAATTCAATTTATAACGCACTTTTCATTACTGAAAATCTCAAAGTGCTACACATATATTGAATGCTACACACATTCATAAACCGGTGGCGGCAGACTACCATGCAAGGTGCTTTCCAGTCCTACCGGGAGCAACTCAGGGTTAAGTGTCTTGCCCAAGGACACAACGACACATGGTGCGGGTCCCGGGAGTCGAACCGCCAACTTTCCGATCGGGAGACGACTGCCATTACCACTACACCACGGCCGCCCCTATATATATATATATATATATATATATATATATATATATATATATATATATATATACATATATANTATGGCAATAAAGACAACAGTTGTGATTGAGACACATACAGTACTTAGGCATTACAGCTACAATCATCTTAAGGTTTGGGCATCTCCAGCAGAGAGGTTGCATTGATTGACCAAATATATAATAAAGATAAAAACCCTGAACTGATTGTAATCTACAATTACTGCATTCAAGAAGTTATTTGAATTATTAATAGATCACACATCAATATTGTGATAATGCATTTTTGATTGCTTTCAGCTTCTATAACTCCAATTCTTAAAAGTATGGTTGTGTAAAATGTAAATAAAAGAAAATGCTATGATTTAAAATCACATATATCTATATTGTATTCATTACGCAACAAAATGAACACATCGATGACGTCTTTATGACATCACATCTTCATAATCTCACAGTTTTTTTCCCCTAATGATTTCTGCATTTTTGCTAAACGTTTGTCTCTGTGATCATGTCTACGTGCTGTCCGAGGGGTTTTGTTAGCTTCTGTGTGCTGGTCGAAGATGCAGCAAGCTGGTCCCATTGATTAACTACTGTTAAACAGCAGAACTGTGGTGGGGAGCGTACGTGTGAAAGTGGCTCAAACGGTCGGCGGCGGAAGCTGGTTCGTTTCCCGGGACTCAGCTTGGTTTCTGCAGGGGTCAATAAATCAGTGCAGCTCCAGAAAGTGAGTTCACGTCACCTCTTCCAGCACCAGTCCAGACTTTAAAATCCCATCGCTCTGGTCTGGGAGTGTACAGGGAGGTAATACTTGGGTGTTTAACCTGAAATAACGAACGGATGGACGAATGGATGAATAGATGGATGGGATCTTTAATTTTCTAAAAAAAAATGAAGGGATTTGATTTTTTTTTAAAGAACTATCAACACAATTGAAAGTAACTACTGTAGTTACATCTGCAGTTTGTTCATTTGTCTTTCAAGACAAGACTTGCAAAGACTTGCAAAGATGGCCACGCTCAGCCGAGTTGCTGTTTCACAGGCTCCTGGTGAACTCTGCCGTATTTTTTGGACTATAGGTCGCACCCGAGTATAGGTCGCATTGTCCAATTATTGCCAAAGAATTGGAAAAATCCATATATAGGTCACACCTGAATATAGGTCGCACCTACGTCAAAATGTGGACCGTGTTTAGCTCTGCTGCAAATGTCTCTTCCACAGGAGCGCACAGCAAGGCTTTTAAGAAGATTAACACTTAAAAACAATTAATTGTTTGATAAAAAATTATAGCAAATATGTGTCTGAGCTGAACTTTTCTTTAATAAATGAATAATTTTAGCAGGATAAACACCTAAAAATATATATTTGTTAGCTGACATTATTGTAAGAGTGTGTCTCAGTTTAATTTTTGTTAATAAATGATTACAAATCAGCTTATTTTATAAAAAGCCATATATAGGTTGCACCTGACTATAGATCGCAGGCCATGAAAAAATAATAAAAAGCTGTGACCTATAGTCCGGAAAATACGGTATCTTCTTTTGTTCCTGTTGTTTTTTTTTTTGTTTGTTTTTTTGCGCCTACAATGCACATCCACAGGTACGGGTATGACTGCGACACACTTGTGGAGTCTTCTGTGTCGCTGCCTTGCCATCCTGCCATCGTGGTTCAGTCCTTCCAGCCTCGGGCTCAGGCCTGTCATGGCGGCTGTCTCTATGATCCTCTATCTGCCTGCACAGACTGAACTCTAAGGACCCGTTCGGTTTCGCGGGTAAAGCTGGATGTTCTCCATCTGCCGGACCTGGTTCTGGAGGGCAGTCTGGGAGGCTACGGTCATTGTTACCATCGGGGTGCTGACGGGTCCCGCTAACTTGACCTGCTAATCTGCTAACAAGATCCTCTGTCTGCCTGATCGGAATGAACTCTGTGGACTCGCTTGGTTCCGCAGGGGAACCTTGGATATTCTCTGTCTGCTGGACCCAGTTGTGGAGAGCAGTCTGGGAGGCAGCTGCTGCGGTCCTTATCATCATCATGCTGCTGAAGGGACCTGCTAACGCTGTTAACAGCACCATGGGGCCAACTGACCATGTTGCTAAGAGAAACCTCACTGTCATCAGAACCACTCTGCCAATAGGACCATGCTGCTGTAGATTTCTTTCTTTTTCACTTCTGGCACCTTGTTTCTGTATTTTTGTTGCATGCTTTGAATGAATCCTAGTCTGTTAGTTTAATTTATGTTAGTGCTCACATTAAGCATGTAAATTATAGTTGAACAGAACCTATGAGAATTGTGCTGCTGCTGTTGGGTGTATGGTTTTGCACTATTTATGACTGGCATATATATTAGATCTTTTAGCGTACCGCTTGGCGTTCGTTTAGTGTATATCTTAGTTTATATCTCAGATCCTTATTTCCTCTCACATGTTTTCTCAAGATGAGCATGTTCAATCTTATACCTAAGCCTCTAGGCTCTGGACGGAGCAGCAGGTTCCCTCCTTCCCTCCTGAGTTTTCCTCTCCCTGCTTTGCCACTTTGTCTTGTCTGCAGTTTTAATTTTTTCAGTGCTCGCTCGAACGTAAATTCTCGATGGATCTGGTTTCGTGGGCTGTTAACTCTATTGATAAAAAAATTTCTACGAAGCATTCCGGTCCTGGGGAACCGGCTTGCCCTTTGCAGTCGCATCCTGCCGGGTATGTCATGGATTCCTGAGGCGAATGGAAGATGTTATGCCTGGACGTGCTTTCTGTCGAGGATGTGGAAGATATATTCATAATTGGAATTATGATAGCAGGTGCTCTGCTTTTTGGCTTGTGTGGAGTTCTCTTCTATCGGAAAATCAGGAAGAGTTCCAAGGCGATCAACGCGCTGACTAAGCTTCCTTCTCAGACCGAGTCTGTGATCCGAACTGTGACATCGATGAACCAGCTGCTTTATGAGCTGAACCGCAAAGTGGAGGCGGCAGAGGACCGCAGACCACCGGTAAGGTTCGGGACTCGTGTGCAGCACACAGGAGGGTCACATCTGGAGGTTGATTCATAGTTCGGGTCGGTGAAAAGTTTCCCATAATTTGGAGTGTATTGGATTCCAGACAGCCACCTGGACTTCAAGGCCACAGAAAGAACACTGTGAGCATGCCCTAAAGATAAATCATGCTGATCTAATCGGACTCCCTGAGTCAGCCGGGACAGGCTGACAACAAAATCTCCGGAGTGGAGCAATTAAAGAAATGAAGCTTTTGTCGCACCCCCCCTCCCCTCCCCGGAGAACTATTGTGTGTCCTCGGAGTGTCAGATAAGGCTGGCTGATCACGTCATCATCAGAACTCTGGCTAATCTGAATGGAGCTCATGGACTTGTCTCATTGCTTCGCCCTCAAATGCAAATGTGATTTGTCTTAAATGTGTGCTTGCTGGTAGAGTTTTTTTATGTCTCATATGGTGTCCTGAAAGACAAAATGTGATATATCTTTTTTGTAATACCAACGCTACTACCCTCATGGGTCTTTCCTCGTTTTCACACCTATAACCTTCATCCCGATACAGATGGGAGAGGCCGCGCTGAAAGACAAAATGTGATATATCTTTTGATGTCTCATATGGTGTCCTGATAGCAACAGCTTCACACACGTAGTCCCCTTCAGGATGATTGTGCGTACATATTCACGTTGTACTGGTGCAAACTTGTGCAATGTTAATAAAAGTACTCTGACTCTGACTAAAACAAAAATAAAATAAAATAAAATAAAAAGAAACAGCTGCATCTGTATATGAGCTTTATGCAGAGTCCTGAAGGGCTTTGAAAGCGTGGGTTGACTCGGGTAAACAGACACATGGCCCCTTGTTTGAATACAAAAAACAAGCAAATGCTAATTTTAAATATGCTTTAAGATTTATAAAGAAAAATGAAAATACTATGAGATCTGACTCTCTTGCTAGAAAGTTGGGAAATAATAATACTAAGGACTTCTGGAAAGAAATCAAAAAATTGAATAACTGCAAAACGTCACTACCTACTACTATTGATGATGTTAGTGATGTAAAAGAAATTACTCAGTTATGGCGGGAGCACTATAGTGCACTGTTTAATTGTGTCAAAAGTGACACTTTTGCTGTGGGAGGCATTCACAGTAATGAGAATGTAACTGTATCCCCACAAGAAATATATAATGCAATAGTGGCACTGAAAGACAACAAGGCTTGTGGGATGGATAACATTTCCTCTGAACATCTGAAAAATGCAAGTAAGAAACTTTATCCTTTACTTTCTATGTGTTTCACTGGCTTTCTAGTACACGGCCTGTTACCTGATTCAATGTTATCCGT
>JBBPBX010067883.1:0-19292 GCA_038048925.1 Garcialebias charrua | reverse complement strand
TAGAGAAGGGAGTTGCAGTAATCGATACGGGAAGTCACAAGACTGTGCACCAGGATGGCTGTGGAGCGGGGCGTGAGAGAAGGACGGAGACGGTTAATATTACAGAGGTGGAAATAGGCAGACCGAGTAATATTGTTGATGTGTGAAGTGAAGGAGAGAGTGGTGTCGAGGATGACACCGAGGCTCTTGACCTGAGGGGAGGGGGATTAATTAATTAAAACTACCTAATTATCTTGTTTGATTCAAAATGGCCGACTCACCTAATGAGCTTGTTTGATTCAAAATGGCCGATATATGTATATATATATAGTATATATATATATATATATATATATATATATACAAGCCCAAAACCAGAAAAGTTGGCACGTTGTGCAAATCGCAAATAAAAACAGAATACAATGACTTGCAAATCTTTTTCAACCCATATTCAACTGAATAGAATGCAAAGACAATATATTTAATGTTCGAACGGAGAAACTTTATTTTGTTTTGCAAATAACCATTAACTTAGAATTCAATGGCAGCAACACATTGCAAAAAAGTTGGCACAGGGACATATTTACCACTGTGTTACATCGCCTTTCCTTTTAACAACACTCAGTAAACGTTTGGGAACTGAGGAGACCAATTTTTGAAGCTTTTCAGGTGGAATTCTTCCCCATTCTTGCTTGATGTACAGCTTAAGTTGTTCAACAGTCCGGGGTCTCCGTTGTCGTATTTTACGTTTCATAATGCGCCACACATTTTCAATGGGGGACAGGTCTGGACTGCAGGCAGGCCAGGGGAGGACCCGCACTCTTTTGCTACGAAGCCACGCTGTTGTAACACGTGCAGAATGTGGCTTGGCATTGTCTTGCTGAAATAAGCTGGGGCGTCCATGAAAAAGACGTCGCTTGGATGGCAGCATATGTTGCTCCAAAACCTGTATGTACCTTTCAGCATTAATGGTGCCTTCACAGATGTGTAAGTTACCCATGCCTTGGGCACTAATGCACCCCCATACCATCACAGATGCTGGCTTTTGAACTTTGCGCCTATAACAGTCCTGATGGTTCTTTTCCTCTTTGGTCCGTAAGACACGACGTCCACAGTTTCCAAAGACAATTTGAAATGTGGACTCATCAGACCACAGAACACTTTTCCACTTTGCATCAGTCCATCTCAGATGAGCTCGGGCCCAGCAAAGCCGGCGGCGTTTCTGGATCTTGTTGATGAATGGCTTTTGCTTTGCATAGTAGAGCTTTAACTTGCACTTACAGATGTAGCGACGAACTGTAGTTACTGACAGTGGTTTTCTGAAGTATTCCTGAGCCCATGTGGTGATATCTTTTACACACTGATGTCGGTTTTTGATGCAGTACCGCCTGAGGGATCGAAGGTCACGGGCATTCAATGTTGGTTTTCGGCCTTGCCCCTTACGTGTAGTGATTTCTCCAGATTCTCTGAACCTTTTGATGATATTACGGACCGTAGATGGTGAAATTCCTAAATTCCTTGCAATAGCTCGTTGAGAAAAGTTGTTCTTGAACTGTTCGACAATTTGCCCACGCATTTGTTCACAGAGTGGTGACCCTCGCCCCATCCTTCTATGTGGATGACTGAGCATGTCAAGGAAGCTGCTTTTATACCCAATCATGGCACCCACCTGTTCCCAATTTGCATGTTCACCTGTGGGATATTCCAAATAAGTGTTTGATGAGCATTCCTCAAATTTCTCTGTCTTCTTTGTCACTTGTGCCAGCTTTTTTGAAACATGTTGCAGGCATCAAATTCCAAATGAGCTAATAATTGCAAAAAATAACAAAGTTTACCAGTTCGAACGTTAAGTATGTGGTCTTTGCAGTGTGTTCAATTGAATATAGGTTGAAAAAGATTTGCAAGTCATTGTATTCTGTTTTTATTTGCGATTTCCACAACGTGCCAACTTTTCTGGTTTTGGGCTTGTATATACTGTATACACACCGTACATAGAAACATTTTGTGTCTCATCCTAAAGACTTCTTCAGACTGAAAAAGTCTTTAGGATGAGACACAAAACGTTTCTACTTTTTTTGATGCTTTGTTTAGATTTTTTGAATGTCCAGAGGACCAGACTTAACTGTTTTAGATTGTTCTACCTGGACTATTGAGCAGCATCAGGACATCAACAGGAAACGGGTCAGACTGCAGTGACAGTTACGGTTCAGTACCTGAATGAGGCAGAGCAGAGGTCTGCCGGCGTATCTGATGCTCCTTTTCCAGTCTTTGCTGCTCGCTCTTCCTGCCAGACACTCAAACTCTGTGGGAGTGTACCACTGCTGGTTGTGCTTGATACAGCGACCTTTACCCCCTGAACAAAACACAACCATGTTAGAGGAACCACTGACAGCACGAATAAGAAAAACTGGTTAAATTTCCACTGAGGATTGTGTCCAGACCACTGTCCCTCCTCTGGACATGTCCAAACCACCGTCCCTCCTCTGGACATGTCCAGACCACCGTCCCTCCTCTGGACATGTCCAGACCACCGTCCCTCCTCTGGACATGTCCAGACCACTGTCTCTCCTCTGGACATGTCCAGACCACTGTCTCTCCTCTGGACATGTCCAGACCACCGTCCCTCCTCTGGACATGTCCAAACCACCGTCCCTCCTCTGGACATGTCCAAACCACCGTCCCTCCTCTGGACATGTCCAAACCACCGTCCCTCCTCTGGACATGTCCAGACCACCGTCCCTCCTCTGGACATGTCCAGACCACCGTCCCTCCTCTGGACATGTCCAGACCACTGTCCCTCCTCTGGACATGTCCAGACCACTGTCCCTCCTCTGGACATGTCCAGACCACTGTCCCTCCTCTGGACATGTCCAAACCACTGTCCCTCCTCTGGACATGTCCAAACCACTGTCCCTCCTCTGGACATGTCCAAACCACTGTCCCTCCTCTGGACATGTCCAAACCACTGTCCCTCCTCTGGACATGTCCAAACCACTGTCCCTCCTCTGGACATGTCCAAACCACTGTCCCTCCTCTGGACATGTCCAAACCACCGTCCCTCCTCTGGACATGTCCAAACCACTGTCCCTCCTCTGGACATGTCCAAACCACCGTCCCTCCTCTGGACATGTCCAAACCACCGTCCCTCCTCTGGACATGTCCAAACCACCGTCCCTCCTCTGGACATGTCCAAACCACCGTCCCTCCTCTGGACATGTCCAAACCACCGTCCCTCCTCTGGACATGTCCAAACCACCGTCCCTCCTCTGGACATGTCCAAACCACTGTCCCTCCTCTGGACATGTCCAAACCACTGTCCCTCCTCTGGACATGTCCAAACCACTGTCCCTCCTCTGGACATGTCCAAACCACTGTCCCTCCTCTGGACATGTCCAAACCACTGTCCCTCCTCTGGACATGTCCAAACCACTGTCCCTCCTCTGGACATGTCCAAACCACTGTCCCTCCTCTGGACATGTCCAAACCACTGTCCCTCCTCTGGACATGTCCAAACCACTGTCCCTCCTCTGGACATGTCCAAACCACTGTCCCTCCTCTGGACATGTCCAAACCACTGTCCCTCCTCTGGACATGTCCAAACCACTGTCCCTCCTCTGGACATGTCCAAACCACTGTCCCTCCTCTGGACATGTCCAAACCACTGTCCCTCCTCTGGACATGTCCAAACCACTGTCCCTCCTCTGGACATGTCCAAACCACTGTCCCTCCTCTGGACATGTCCAAACCACTGTCCCTCCTCTGGACATGTCCAAACCACTGTCCCTCCTCTGGACATGTCCAAACCACTGTCCCTCCTCTGGACATGTCCAAACCACTGTCCCTCCTCTGGACATGTCCAAACCACTGTCCCTCCTCTGGACATGTCCAAACCACTGTCCCTCCTCTGGACATGTCCAAACCACTGTCCCTCCTCTGGACATGTCCAAACCACTGTCCCTCCTCTGGACATGTCCAAACCACTGTCCCTCCTCTGGACATGTCCAAACCACTGTCCCTCCTCTGGACATGTCCAAACCACTGTCCCTCCTCTGGACATGTCCAAACCACTGTCCCTCCTCTGGACATGTCCAAACCACTGTCCCTCCTCTGGACATGTCCAAACCACTGTCCCTCCTCTGGACATGTCCAAACCACTGTCCCTCCTCTGGACATGTCCAAACCACTGTCCCTCCTCTGGACATGTCCAAACCACTGTCCCTCCTCTGGACATGTCCAAACCACTGTCCCTCCTCTGGACATGTCCAAACCACTGTCCCTCCTCTGGACATGTCCAAACCACTGTCCCTCCTCTGGACATGTCCAAACCACTGTCCCTCCTCTGGACATGTCCAAACCACTGTCCCTCCTCTGGACATGTCCAAACCACTGTCCCTCCTCTGGACATGTCCAAACCACTGTCCCTCCTCTGGACATGTCCAAACCACTGTCCCTCCTCTGGACATGTCCAAACCACTGTCCCTCCTCTGGACATGTCCAAACCACTGTCCCTCCTCTGGACATGTCCAAACCACTGTCCCTCCTCTGGACATGTCCAAACCACTGTCCCTCCTCTGGACATGTCCAAACCACTGTCCCTCCTCTGGACATGTCCAAACCACTGTCCCTCCTCTGGACATGTCCAAACCACTGTCCCTCCTCTGGACATGTCCAAACCACTGTCCCTCCTCTGGACATGTCCAAACCACTGTCCCTCCTCTGGACATGTCCAAACCACTGTCCCTCCTCTGGACATGTCCAAACCACTGTCCCTCCTCTGGACATGTCCAAACCACTGTCCCTCCTCTGGACATGTCCAAACCACTGTCCCTCCTCTGGACATGTCCAAACCACTGTCCCTCCTCTGGACATGTCCAAACCACTGTCCCTCCTCTGGACATGTCCAAACCACTGTCCCTCCTCTGGACATGTCCAAACCACTGTCCCTCCTCTGGACATGTCCAAACCACTGTCCCTCCTCTGGACATGTCCAAACCACTGTCCCTCCTCTGGACATGTCCAAACCACTGTCCCTCCTCTGGACATGTCCAAACCACTGTCCCTCCTCTGGACATGTCCAGACCACTGTCCCTCCTCTGGACATGTCCAGACCACTGTCCCTCCTCTGGACATTTCCAAACCACTGTCCCTCCTCTGGACATTTCCAAACCACTGTCCCTCCTCTGGACATGTCCAGAACACTGTCCCTCCTCTGGACATGTCCAGACCACTGTCCCTCCTCTGGACATTTCCAAACCACTGTCCCTCCTCTGTGTCAGGTTCCTCTGGTGTTAGACCCACGTGCAGGAAAGTGAACGAGGCAGGAGTTTAAAATAATAATTCCATCCATCCATCCATCCATCCATCTTCTTCCGCTTATCCGGGGTCGGGTCGCGGGGGTAGCAGCCTAAGTAGGGAGGCCCAGACTTCCCTCTCCCCAGCCACTTGGAGCAGTTCCTCCGGGGGAATCCCAAGGCGTTCCCAGGCCAGCCGAGAAACATAGTCCCTCCAGCGCGTCCTGGGTCTTCCTCTGGGTCTCCTCCCGGTGGGACGTGCCCGGAACACCTCACCAGGGAGGCGTCCAGGAGGCATCCTAACCAGATGCCCGAGCCACCTCAACTGGCTCCTCTCGATGTGGAGAAGCAGCGGCTCTACTCCGAGTCCCTCCCGGATGACTGAGCTTCTCACCCTATCTCTAAGGGAGAGTCCAGACACCCTGCGGAGAAAACTCATTTCAGCCGCTTGTATCCGAGATCTTGTTCTTTCGGTCATAACCCAAAGCTCATGACCATAGATGAGGGTGGGAACGTAGATCGATCGGTAAATTGAGAGCTTTGCCTTTTGACTCAGCTCTCTCTTCACCACGACAGACCGGTACAGCGCCCGCTTCACTGCGGACGCTGCACCTATCCGCCTATCGATCTCACGCTCCAGTTTTCCCTCATTCGTGAACAAGATCCCGAGATACTTAAACTCCTCCACTTGGGGCAGCGAGCGCCTGGTGGCCGGGCTTTTACCCATGGAGCCCGGCCGGGCACAGCCCGAAGAGGAGACGTGGGTCCCCCTTCCCATGGGCTCACCACCTGTGGGAGGGGCCAAAGGGGTCGGGTGCAATGTGAGATGGGTGGCGGCCGAGGGCGGGGACCCTGGCGGTCTGATCCTCGGCTACAGAAGCTGGCCATTGGGACATGGAATGTCACCTCTCTGGTGGGGAAGGAGCCTGAGCTAGTGTGTGAGGTTGAGAGGTTCCGACTAGAAATAGTCGGACTCACCTCAACGCATGGCTCTGGCTCTGGAACCAGTTTCCTTGAGAGGGGTTGGACACTCTTCCACTCTGGAGTTGCCCCTGGTGAGAGGCGCCGAGCAGGAGTGGGCATACTGGTTGCCCCCCATCTTGGTGCCTGTACGTTGGGGTTCACCCCGGTAAAATAATAATTATTTATTTTAAACAAAAATGCTGTCAGGGCAGCCAAAAACTCACTCTGGTAAACTGGAGCAGAAACAGAGAAGGACATCAGAGTGGAGAGGTGAGGCCTGAGTTGTCTGTGTGAACAGAACAATGACCGGACACAAAGTGGAGGAGATGAAGGCTTTTTATAAGGCAGAAAGAGAGTGAGTAATGAGTTCAGCTTGGCAGGTGGCTGATGAGACAGGTGTGAATGATTAAGGCTACAGGCTTGAGCACAGAGAGACAGACTGAAAAGTGAGTGGGAAAATGACAGAGACTGAATGAGATAAACAGGAATCAAAGCTCAGAATGACAAAATGAAGACAGGAGGAAAACACAAATAAACATAAAGAAACAGACAGGGACAGAGCCTGACATAACCCCCCCCTCAAGGGTGGCACCTGACACCCCTAAGACGGACCCCACAAGAACAAGGGCGGGCGGAGGGAGGCAACAGGCAGGACGGCGGGCCAACATCAGCCAGATCCTGGGGGCGCCCAGGAGGTCGCCCATCACCATCAGCCAGATCCGGGGGGCGCCCAGGAGGTCGCCCATCACCACCAGCCAGATCCGGGGGGCGCCCAGGAGGTCGCCCATCACCACCAGCCAGATCCGGGGGGCGCCCAGGAAGCCGCCCATCACCACAGTCGTCGGCCGGAACACCGTCGTCGGCCGGAACACCGTCGTCGGCCGGAACACCGTCGTCGGCCGGAACACCGTCGTCGGCCGGAACACCGTCGTCGGCCGGAACACCGTCCTCTGAGACGTTGTCGGGCGAGGAGACGTCGTCAGAGCCCTCTGAGACGTTGTCGGGCGAGGAGACGTCGTCAAAGCCCTCTGAGACGTTGTCGGGCGAGGAGACGTCGTCGGGACCCTCGTCGTCGGGCTCCTCTGAGACGTCATCCGTCGTCGGGCCCCTCTGAGACGTCGTCGTCTGGACCCTCGTCGTCGGGCCCCTCTGAGACGTCGTCGTCTGGACCCTCGTCGTCGGGCCCCTCTGAGACGTCGTCGTCTGGACCCTCGTCGTCGGGCCCCTCTGAGACGTCGTCGTCTGGACCCTCGTCGTCGGGCCCCTCTGAGACGTCGTCGTCTGGACCCTCGTCGTCGGGCCCCTCTGAGACGTCGTCGTCTGGACCCTCGTCGTCGGGCCCCTCTGAGACGTCGTCGTCTGGACCCTCGTCGTCGGGCCCCTCTGAGACGTCGTCGTCTGGACCCTCGTTGTCGGGCTCCTCTGAGACGTCATCCGGACCCTCGTCGTCGGGCTCCTCTGAGACGTCATCCGGACCCTCGTCGTCGGGCTCCTCTGAGACGTCATCCGGACCTTCGTCGTTGGGCTCCTCTGAGACGTCATCCTGACCCTCGTCGTCTGGACCCTCTGAGACGTCGTCGGGCGCCGTCGAGACTGCAGGCGAGGAGACCACCGTCGAGACTGCAGGCGAGGAGACCACCGTCGAGACTGCAGGCGAGGAGACCACCGTCGAGGCTGCAGGCGAGGAGACCACCGTCGAGGCTGCAGGCGAGGAGACCACCGTCGAGGCTGCAGGCGAGGAGACCACCGTCGAGGCTGCAGGCGAGGAGACCACCGTCGAGGCTGCAGGCGAGGAGACCACCGTCGAGGCTGCAGGCGAGGAGACCACCGTCGAGGCTGCAGGCGAGGAGACCACCGTCGAGGCTGCAGGCGGTGAGACCACAGTGGTTGGCACCAAGGGCAGGGCAATAGTTTGCAGGAGACGAGAGTGTGACCTTTCTCTCTCGGTCCAGGCTTCAGCAAACAGTCCAAACAGCCATGGGTCATCACCTACTATCTCCAACCGGGTAAACACCTGTATAAAGTCATCACTGGCCACCAACCTCTCCTGTAGATCATAGGAAGTGGCCACAGTGTCAATATATTTACGGGTTACCCGGTGGAGTTGGTCCCATTCTGAGCAGCGCTCGGTACTGTTCACAAAACCTGCTGGGTCTGGGTCTGGTCCGGTCATTCTGTCAGGTTCCTCTGGTGTTAGACCCACGTGCAGGAAAGTGAACGAGGCAGGAGTTTAAAATAATAATTATTTATTTTAAACAAAAATGCTGTCAGGGCAGCCAAAAACTCACTCTGGTAAACTGGAGCAGAAACAGAGAAGGACATCAGAGTGGAGAGGTGAGGCCTGAGTTGTCTGTGTGAACAGAACAATGACCGGACACAAAGTGGAGGAGATGAAGGCTTTTTATAAGGCAGAAAGAGAGTGAGTAATGAGTTCAGCTTGGCAGGTGGCTGATGAGACAGGTGTGAATGATTAAGGCTACAGGCTTGAGCACAGAGAGACAGACTGAAAAGTGAGTGGGAAAATGACAGAGACTGAATGAGAAACAGGAATCAAAGTTCAGAATGACAAAATGAAGACAGGAGGAAAACACAAATAAACATAAAGAAACAGACAGGGACAGAGCCTGACACTCTGGACATGTCCAAACCACTGTCCCTCCTCTGGACATGTCCAAACCATCTCAGTGTGTCCTCTCTAACTTTATCTCCCAGTTGTTCAACATGTGCTGTACCTCTGATGATCTCATTCCTGATCTTATCCATCCTTGTCACTCCTAAGGAGAATAATAATAATAATAATAATAATAATAATAATGAATTCAATTTATAACGCACTTTTCATTAGTGAAAATCTCAAAGCGCTACACACATTCATACATCGGTAGCGGCAGACTACCATGCAAGGTGCTTTCCAGTCCTACCGGGAGCAACTCGGGGTTATGTGTCTTGCCCAAGGACACAACGACACATGGTGTGGGGAACCGGGATTCGAACCGCCAACCTTCCGATTGGGGGACGACTGCCATTACCACTACGCCACGGTCGCCCCAGACCGTTGAGAGAACCTCAACATCTTCATTTCTGCTACTTCCAGTTCTTTCTCCTGTCTTTTTGTCCATGTCTCTGTCTCCTGTCTTTTTGTCCATGTCTCTGTCTCCTGTCTTTTTGTCCATGTCTCTGTCTCCAGACCAGACAACATAGCTGGTCTCACCATTGTCTTGTAAACTTTTCCTTTGATCTTTGCTGACACCTTTTTGTCACAAATTCTTGTCCAAGGAAGCGCAGAATGACGGATCCTGGTGACTGAAAGGAGCAACTTTATTCATCATTAGGTGCAAACGTAGAGCCAGGGGGATTTGGGTTTACCTGGTCTGTCGGGCAACCTCCCCCACCACTGGATCCAACTCCCACCAAGTGGTGATCAGCTGACAGCTCTGCCCCTCTCTTCACCCGAGTGTCCAAGACCTAGGGCCGCTGGCAGGATTACAAAAGTGATCATTGACCTTTGGCCTAAGGTGGCCTGGCCTATGCTCAAACATGGTGTTCATTATGGACAACCCATGCCTAATACAGAAGTCCAATAAGCAAACATCAGCTCAAATTTAGATCTGGAAGGCTGTTCCTCCAAATCACGCCCTTCCAGATGACTACGTCATTACACACATGGGCACTTAAATCACCCACAGAAAGAGGGAATCACCACATGGCACCCCTTCCAGGACAACATCCAGAGACTCCAGAAAGGCACAGTAATCGGAACTGAGGTTTGTCAGATTAGCACAAGACAGTCAGAGCCTTCCCTCCTACAACCTGAACTCAACCCTCTCGTGCACCTGGGAAAACTCCAACACCGAGGCCTTCAGCCGGGGGCTTGTGAGTATCCCCACGCCCACCCGACACCTCTCTCCCAGGGTAAGTAGGAGTCTCCTCCAGGCTCGACTACTGCAACTCCCTGTTTATTGGTATCACTGGCAAAAACCTTCAGAAACTTCAATATATTCAAAACAGTGCAGCAAGGATTCTGTTGAGAGTTCGTAAATTTGAACATATTACACCCATTCTCCATAACCTCCATTGGCTTCCTGTCACCTACAGAATTCAGTACAAAACTGCTCTCATTACACATCAATGCTTACATGGAACTTCACCTGACTATCTAAAGGACATTCTTGCACCATATTCATCCACCCGGTCTCTACGATCACAGAACAGTAATCTACTTCACATTCCACGAACCAAATTAAGGACCATGGGAGACCGGGCATTCTGTGTGGCTGCCCCCCGCCTATGGAACTCCCTCCCTGACTACCTGAGAGCTCCACAGTCACTGGTTGACTTTAAACAAGGCTTAAAGACTTTTCTTTTTAAGCAAGCCTACCTGCCTCCACATGATTTTACCTTTGATCTTAGTTGATATTATTATTGATTTTACTTGATTTTATCACTTGTTGTTTTATTTGCTGTAGCACCTTGAGATTTTTATTAATGAAAAGTGCAGTATAAATTGAATTTATTATTATTATTATTATTATTATTATTATTATGAGTATAGCATCTCTCCAGGAGTTGGGTTCCAGAACCCAAGCTTTGTGTAGAGGTGAGACCAACTCCATCTACAGTAGTTGGTACTGCTCAATCTCACACACAAGCTCTGGCTCCTTAAGGCTCCCACAGACTCGGGCGGTCCTCAGTCCACATGGAAGCTGTGTGCTCTGTCCGCAGAGAGTTGAGACTTCATTATCGAGTGTCCACCCTGAGCGGCTGCAGAGCAGCTTTGCAGGAAAGGGGCGTTGACCTTCGGGACAAACTGAGGTCGCCGACTGGTCAATTGCTGACACGCCTACTGGAATGATTGACAGGTCGCAAAAAGAAAAAAAAAGAGCTGGCAGCAAGTGGCAGTGGTGTTCTGTGTTTATAAGTTGTTAATAAAAAGTTCTAAAAAATAATAAAAACAGGGAGCGCTGGTCCTGCAGCCCACTCATCAGACCAGCCCACCAGGAAACCTCCAGACCCTCCTGCAGCCACGCTGGACCTGATTTTAGATCAATTGTGACAAATTCCTTCATTTCTCACCATTTCAGTCATGACATCAACGAAGGAAGAGGAAGAGATCACTTGACTCTTGGGAAAAAAATAAAAGACCATTAAACCAGATGAGGGATGAAGAAGGGAAATTTAATACATTGGTGTCACAAACAAAACTGTCCGTCGCCGGACAGTTTATTGTGCGACACCGTGTATGCGTACGCAGTCGTAAAAATTGATCTTTGCATGGACATGGCCTGCAGGCGTCCGCTTCAACTTTAATCCGGTACGCGCGGATCTCCGCGGCCTGACGTACGCCCAAGTCTGTGGGGGGTCTTCACCTGCCAGTGAGGTTTTTACTCTGTTTTAGATGTTTTTTTGTTTCATTTTTATATCACTTCTTCTATTTACTTTTTCATCTTCTATGCTTTTTATAAGATTGCCTATCGTCTGTACCTCATCTTGTTCTTTGTTAAATCAGGTCTCTCTTGTAAATGAGACCTCGAGGCTCAGTGAGACTAACCTGTAGAAATAAAGCTTGAATGAATCCGAGAGCTACTCTATGCCACCAGGAATCGGCATGGCCAGGGATCCTCCCTCACCTGCCGCCCGGCACACGATGCACCTGACTTTAACAGACCTCCTCACAGGTGGTGGGTCCATGTCGAGGCGGCTTTGCTGTGGGGGCCATCTTAGATCAGGTTAAGATGTAACCAATCAAGTTCCCATAAAATTTGTTCTGCATGGGTCACGAGATATTTTGCTAACTCTTTTGCACCGAGACACACATGGTAAATGCATAGTTCCATTGTCGGGCAACAAAATATCTGAATATGAGAGGAAAAGGTTTGAGAGGTTATGCTGGAGCAGTAAAAAGGACTTCAGGCTAACGGTGGATGGAAACTTCAGTTTACCTGAAGGACCAAAACCACCAAACTCCATTGTAATAACCTGATCCCAGTCGATTCTTGTATAAAAACGCGCTGGAATTCCTGCAGCGGACTGGGAGCTTGTTGTTGTAGACTGAGGGGTCCCAGGTGGAGCCAGACTCTTTGTCCTGCAGGGGAGTCAATGGCGTGGACGGAGTCGGGGGGCCTGAGGAGACACAGAGACGCAGATGAGTTGTTTTCAACACCTCTTGGATTACAACAGTAACAGCTCAGAACCTGATGTGATGGTGGTGGCAGACTTCAGGCCTGCAGCTTCCACGATGCTGCCGTCAGTGTGCACCACAATCAGGGTGGCCTTCTGGGTGCTGAGACCTTCATCCAGCTGGAGGGTGGTTCTGCCGCTCTGAACACAGGAAACAGATGTGTAGGACCTCGTCAAACCGCTTTTATTCCTTCCCAAGTTCCATTTGGTCTATTTCTAGTTTTCTAAATGCCCACAGTGTCCTATTACTGGGTGAACTAGAGAAAAAGCATTTCATGTGAATATGCAGTGTGAATGCTTATTGCAGAAGAACTTGCTGAAGAACAGCTGAAATTAGCTAAAAACATTCTGAAATGTAGCTGAAGTGGAAGAACAAGCCTAAATTAGCAGAGCAAAGCAGAAAGAACACATATTTGCCAAATTAGGTTTAAATGAGCAGAAATTAGCACAAAAATTAGGAAATGAGCAAAAACAGGTGAAATTAGCAACAACAACAAAAAGTTGAAGAGGAGCTGAAAAAGCAAAAAGAAGCGAAAACTACCAGAAGGAGAAGACTTCCGGTGACGTCATGTTACGGGTAGCAGCATAGAAGACAGGCTCCTTCTGTTTAAAGTGATTCCCTAACAAAACTACTGCAAAACTCAGCAATTTTTGACAAAAACAATATGGCATCCTCTGTAAGACACAAAGATTCCAACAAAGAGGAACAAACGAAGGACAAAGGCAGACATTTGAAACAACTAATGCTACAAGCTACTTTGGGTGGAGCAGCAAGGGTTAGCACACCTGACTGAGTCCAAGATCATGGCCGAACTGGAGAGACTGAGAAGAGAGAACCTAGAGGGACATACTCAAAACCAAACTCTCTTTGACAAGGTTAGAAACATCTTTTAAAGAGCTGGGTGACAAAATAACAAAATTAGAACACAGGGCCGGAGAGGCGGAGGACCACATCAGTGCTAATGAGGACACCGTGAGGCGCCATGAGAGGGCGAAGGTCGAGATGTGAAGACGTTTGTAAAGGAGCTACTCCAGGGCGCTCTCCAGCTCCCAGCTGAACCCAACATCATCAACATTGAATGGGCGCAACGAGCGCTCACTGCAAAGTCCAAGAACCCGACCGCAGCCCCACACTCGCTGATTGTCAAGTTCATGGATTTACTGTCAAAGAAAGTGTCCTGCGACAGGCGTGGGCACAGAAGAAAGTTTTGCATGAAGGAAAGCAGATTTTCTTCGATCACGATTACCGGTACTCCCCGGAGATTCAGAAAAAGCGAGCGCAATCAAACAGTTAAAACGTTGGTTACGTATTGTAACCCCAGATTCTATGAGTGTAAGCATAGCCTTTTAAAAGCTGTCACTATTGGATTATTGAGTATGCATCAGAGTACTGTCACTATTGGGTTTACCCGCACGCAGCGCGCTGAACACTAAAAACTTCTAGTCCACACCACCTGCTGTGTGGGCCCCACCCGGTCCGCTATAAAGTACATCTGGACCGGAGCTCGACTCCCAAAGGCATATTCTTTTCTTCAGTCATTTGAGAGCCAGTGAGGCCCAGGTTTTAAAGGGCTATGCTTACACTCATAGAATCTGGGATTACAATACGTAACAAACGTTCTATTTCATGTAAGCTATGCCCTTTAAAGGCTGTCGCTATTGGGTTTAAAGGGCGGAGCAGGATATGGTCCATGCTTCACTGGGTCTGTCCGAGAACCATTAAAAAAAAACACCCTGACATCCGCCTAAACCTCATTCTTTATTCAAGCGTAATTACGCACCATCAGTGGTGTCAAAAGTATTCACATTCATTACTCAAGTAGAAGTATAGATACTGGGATTTAAAATTACTTCTGTAGAAGTAGAAGTATCAACTCTAGCTTTTTACTCAAGTAAAAGTAAAAAAGTACTGGTTTCAAAACTACTTAAAAGTATAAAAGTAAAAGTAGCATAAGAAAAAGCAACAACAAAGACAAATGCTTAGGCTGCACCACACATACTATTGTATACAACCCCACCTCCCCCACAAAAATCATTTTTTTAGACTAGATTATATTATATTGTTAATGTTGAAAAACTAGGGGTGCACTAAGCTACCTGTCTTAACTGCATACATGCCCACTGAAAATAGACACATTTAAATGCAAATTTAAATATATTAAAATAACCATACTGTATAGGGGTATTATTGAGCATTTGCCTGCAGTGTGAACGTAGTCTATGAAGTAAAACTTTGTTAAAATCAAAAAAGGCGTTCAATACAGGATCAACTGGACTTTATTTGTTGCAGAAAACGTTTCGACTTCTGTCCAGAAGTCTTTTTCAATTCTGAATGGAAGCTGTGAGAACGAGAAGTTTTATACAGGCTTACAAGTCACGCACCAACATGTGAAATTGGAAACTGAAAAAACACCACAAATTAAATAACATGCCCATTCTATTTAAATTGACAAAACGACCCATCCCAGCTTAACAAAAGGGGTTTGTAACACATACATGTAAATTGAAAGATCACACCAGGAGGTTCCCTTGAGGTCTCTGTTAGAAGACACAAAACTGTATGTAAATTGACAAACAACACCTCCCAAATAACAACAGAGGCTACTCAGAGAACTTTGTTAGTCTAATTTACAGACAAGGCATCCCTGCTCCCATCCGGTGTAAAACGTTTCGGAATCAAATCCAAAACTGAGTTATAAGTCTTAGACAGTTGAAATCTCAGACCTCCTCCTCTGTTAAGAGAAGGTTTCTCTCTCTTAACATACACAGCTTCCTTTACCCCCCTCTCAAACCATCTGTGTTCTCTGTCCAAAATTTGAACATTCTGGTCCTCAAAGGAGTGTCCCTTGTCCGTGAGGTGGAGGTGAACGGCAGAGTTTTGTCCAGAGGAGGTTGCTCTCCTATGTTGAGACATTCTTTTGTGGATAGGTTGTTTCGTTTCTCCGATGTAACGGTCTGAGCAGACTTCGCTGCACTGGACTGCATAAACCACCCCACTCTGTTTGTGTGTGGGGGTTTTGTCCTTCGGATGCACCAGCCTCTGGTGCATCCGAAGGACAAAATCCTAACTTTGTTAAGTTCAGTGAAAACTCTGACAGAAAGAAAATATGTTTTAAATCTGAATAAAAAAGAGAAATAATGTTAGCAAGCAAACCCAGAGCATGTAGCTAGTTCCATGGCTAGTACCTCCTAACCATAGAAAATATTATACAACATTAGTATGTTACTAGGTCACTAGAAGTCAGTAATCAACTGATAAAAAAAAACTTTCAGCTTACCTCAATATTAGGCATGTAACGAGATCTCGTTGTACGAGATCTCGCGATATTAAACTCCCGCGATATCTCTCGTTGAGAGGTAACGTTGTCTCGCGAGACGCTAATGCTAGCGCTAGCAGAGCCCCTAGCAAGTCAGCGTCACGGACAGCATGGCTTCGCCGGATGAAGTTGCTATAGAAGACGCCCCAACTACTGATGGAGGGTCCCGGTGCCGCAGACGCCTCTACATTGACATGGAGGGTCCCGGCGCTGCCGACGCTGCCCCGGATGTAAAGACACACGCGTAAACACCGGTGTGACCGGTGTTGCCAGATAGAGTCCCACCCACCCAAAGCACTCTTTACCCGCAAAAGTCAGAAGGAAAATCGCGGTGAACCGCCCAATCTGGCAACACTGGTGAGTGACGACGGCTGCAGATAGTGCTGATGTGGATATTTATGTTCAATTTTTGCGTGAATATCTATATTCTACAAAAAAAAAACGGCAAAATGAAAGAAAAGTAACGAGGCTATTTTTAAAAAGTAAGGAGTAGAAAGTACCAGTAATTGCATGAAAATGTAAGAAGTAGAAGTATAAAGTAGGCTGAAAAATAATTACTTTACTAAAGTATAGATAACTAAAATTTGTACTTAAGTAAAGTAACGAAGTATTTATACTTCGTTACTTGACACCTCTGCGCACCATTGATCCATGTACCTGGTGCATACTGGATTACAGGTGTGCAACCTCTGTGCCTGATCTTAGCTGAAGGAATGTTTATTCATATCAAACAATAGAGGAGGAAACATTTCAAATGAGGAAGAAGGAATTTTCCTGTTTGAAGGAATAATTGTAAAAAAACAACGCCCACCAAATAATGAGACAACAAGGCTGTATTGTTTTTGTTTGTTGTTTTTCTTGTTGTTTTCCATCCATCCATCCATTTTCGTCCACTTATCCGGGGTCGGGTCGCGGGGGTAGCAGCCTAAGTAGGGAGGCTCAGACTTCCCTCTCCCCAGCCACTTGGATTGTAGGTTTTGATATATATTGTAGAACTTGGTACTCGTACAAAAGTTCAGGTCAGAGGTTCATAGAACATCTGGTAAGAACCAAAATAACAAAGTCATTAATCTTAAACTTGTTTTCCTTCATGCGAGGAAAAACTCTTACCCTCTGACAAGGAGCAGATAAGCTAAACTGTTTATACTCCCTTGTAGGGGAATTATACTGTCCCTGCTTTTCCAAGAATTGTTTTTGTTCTTCCCTGACGGGAAGAGCAGACCCCTTTTACTTACGTAAGTTATGACATCAGATAAAGGTATAAATGAACCTCCATTGCTATTCTAGACACAGATTCGGATTCAGATTTGGTATTGGACTGTTCAGCTGTATTTGTTCCATATTAACTTATTAAAAGAATTCCTCCTGCTGGCAAAGAAAGAAGGTTTCCTCGTGTCAATTATTTAATATGAGGATCAGTGTTTGCCTCAACACTTGGCGCCCAACGTGGGTAAGCCGTCTGACCTCGGCTGCTTTTTTCCAGCTGAGACGGGAGATGCATGGGCCCTGGTAATTATACTTTGTTTTATGAAACGAGCTATTTTCTTTCTCAGCTGGTGGAAGAAGCCTGGTGAGGGCTTTTTGAACCCTTGTAATATAAAGGAGGACTTTTTGTTGCCAGCAAGAGCAGATATTAAAAAACCTGCAGGTTTTGGGCTGTTTGCATTGCTTACAAATTAAATTTTAAATGGTTTACATAAGCTGACAGTCAAATTGGAATATAATTGGATTATAAACAGCCTTTGATGTCGACAGTAAAATACAGTTTTAAGTGCTTTGGGTTCATACTACAAGCACTTATATCTAAGTGAAACTGTATTTGGGTAACCGGTCTTATAAAAAGCTATGCGTATAGTGTTTGTGTGCACAAGGAGTTAAATATTAGCAACAAACGTAAGAGTAAGTTATGAAAAAAAAAACTGGACGAGTTCCAGTCTCCTCTGTCTAGACAAGGAGTTTTAAATCTGAAACGTTTTAGTTCTGGGCGCAAGTGGAAATAAGCGACAGATGTAAGAGTTAAAGCTGGGATGATCACCAGTCCTTTTTGTCTATAAGGCAGTAAAGGGTTAAAGCTGTAAATTACAGTCACGTAAGGCAGGAGTTTTTTGCTACGTGGTACGCGATAGCTATAAGTATGTTTAATTTGGCATCAAATTTAGTGAAATGTAACACATACACCGCGTTTGAATGAGAATAACATCATACCATGGTTAAAGGCCTGAAAAGAATACAAACTGTGCTCAGTTGAATAAAACAAATATCTTTATTAAAAACTGTACATGTACATTCAAATACAAATATTTAATATTGAATTTAATATTTAATAATATAATTTAATAATAGCTATGAACAAATTGCTTAAAATGCACTAAAAGTGTTAATAGAAATAAAAATAAAAAATTAAATTATAAAATATAGTGTTAATGCATAAATTATTGACTAAAGTGTTAATATATAAACTGAATCAATAATTAAAGTGTTAATAAAAATAAAGTGTAAGGTTACGACATAACACGTGAAAATTATAATACAAAGCCATTGTTTAGAGTAGAACAGGGCTGTGTGAAATGCTGCATGTCTGTGCTAAATTTAGATTTGCAGGAAACTTGCTGCGCTCCTGTGTGCATGAAAGGCGTTGTGTGCAAGAAATGTTGGAAAACTTTTCGATGTGAGAGTAATTTCTGCTTGTTAAAATAATTGTCTGCTGTTTTTGGAATTTCCTGTTTAAACTAGCCGTCTCGTAGTATTGATTGAGTGGAGATGAGGAATGTTTTTTTCCAAGGAAGTTGGAGTGTTAGACTTTTGAAAAGTGTTAATTTTCTTCTAAGGTCATGCGTTTCTTGATCATTTTTACACTGGTAGCTGTCATCTGATTTTGCTGGATGTGAAGAAAACGTTGTTGTTTTGAGTTGGGGAGAGTCAAAATGGTTGTTTGTGCTGTGGTTTTCTTTTTTCTCTTCTTCTTCTGTGCTGCGCCAGGGCCTCGATAGATAACAGATGTTCACTGAAATGATGCAAAACACACACAGAAAGGATTAAATGAAGGATTAAATGAAGATGATCACACACACAAACTAGTTTTAAACAAAACGTATAGTTCATTCTGGTTTCAAAAAAGTAAAGTAAAAATAAGGACTTTAAAAAGTGTTGCATTTAAGAGTAATTGACATATACGTAAATGTTTGTCTTAAATACGCTCTGTAGAAAGATTGAAGGCAACGCCTATTGGCCATGAGCCAAAATGCAAGGGGCCAGCAGAGACACACGGTCATGTTAGGAAAACGTCCCCACAGCACAGTGAGAATCACAGTTATACACACACATGCTTTAACACAGAGATCATCAGAGTTTATATAAACTCACATACGCAAAGTACTGTAGATAGGAATATACAGACACGTTCTCACAGAGTAACAAACAACATCAAATTTGTGTATTCGTACACCCTTAAGTATTTAATGTGATCCAAAGCTCTGACTAGTCTCGTTAGAATGAATTGTTCAATTCGTTTATAAAGATCTCGTGTAAAGATCTCGTGAAGTTTTGTATAAATGGGTATAAAAAT
>JBBPBX010067882.1:0-19292 GCA_038048925.1 Garcialebias charrua | reverse complement strand
GGCAGGGGTTTTCTCACTGTGCTCCACATTTTCCGTCGACCATAATCTATAATCGCGTTGAAGCGGTTTATAAAATCTTGGCCAACCAAAAATGGGAATGAGTCAAGTTTAGACACGTACACCGGGTGGCGTAGTGTCATTTCGCCAATCTGCATGTGAACCATAGCCATAGCTGTTAGGGTTGTTCTCGTCTCTGCGAGACCCTGTAGCTCAATAGCACATTTCTCAAAGGGTATTTGCCTGTCAACACCGTTAGCGGCGGTCCTCAGCTCCTCGAACAGCTTGGCCGACATAATAGTTATATCAGAACTGCCATCCAGGAGGGCTTCACGCTCAAGGACACCTTCCAGTGTGATAGGCAGGTAAGCTTTCTTAGCCACCCCCCTTTGTATAAAGTTACACAGAAACCTCACAGGTCTTGGCCCACGTTTCTGTTCACGTGTGACTCTGTCTGTGTAATCTTGCTTACTGTCAGCATCTTGTTGGCTGTCAGCATCATGACCTTCAGGATGTTGTTGTGTGTCAGCAATTGGTTTGCTGTCAACATCCATGGCAATGTTGGTAGTAGTGTGCGCTGAGTTATTTGTGTGCTCTGAGTCTTTGTGAAAGACAGTGCTACACATCGCTCCAGGTTGGTCAATGTTGATAGTGTCATTATCAATGATAACGCCACTCATTGTATCAGGTTGGTCAAGCACAGTAACATTCAAATCTACTGACAAACTACTTACTTCCTCTGTCTCTTCCGAGCATAGAGGTGTTGGGCCATTATTCCGGGACATTCGTGACTCTTTGCCTGTCTTGAACTGTTCTGTTCGAGGCGCGGGAGGTGCAGTTCCAAGGCTCGGGGGTGTCTGTTGGGACCACGCATAGTTACATGAGTATAGGTCCTCATCCTTCAATTTCTTTTGAAGTCCACCCACCGATTGACCTTGGTTTTCACCCATCTGGTTCGATCTGAACCGTTGTGGGTCTCTTAGAGAGTGAACACCTACCTTTTGTGGTTCGTTGCTTGTCTCAGATTTTTCAATCTGAGGTGCTTCAGGGGCGGGGCTCCCTTTAAACCATTTTGAGTCACTGTTCCAACTGGTACCAACATTTCGGTGTATGTCAGTTTGAAAATCTTGTTTATGCTTGCGTGCATTATCCAACTCTTCTAACAACTGACGTATGTTCTCCATCTCCTCTGAGGTCAGAGGGCCTTTGATACGACAGTGTTTATTCTCGCTTTCCATAGGAGAGAGAACCTCTTCTATTTTTAGCGACTGGGATACGACCTTTTGACCTGGGTACACCTCAGAGGGTGTTTTGCTTCGCATGTGAGCCTCAGCCGCAGTTACAGCACACTGTTTCAAGGCTTTTTTTCTAAACTGACGTTGTAACTCAAGGCCTTTTTTGAGAAGTTCTTCTCTTTCTCGTTTGCTCTTCTTCCTTATCAATTCAAGCTTTGCTTCGAGCAGCTTGAAAGCTTCAGCCTTGCCTTGCATATTAGCGTAAAAAACCTTTACAACACCCCGTTTTATTTCATCCAAAGATGTTACTTCTAATTCACACCAGGTGTACAATGGCAACTTGAATCTAATATCAGAGATTAGATTATTTCTGAAAACAGATTTGAAAAGCGTCTGCTCTTCCAGGCCTGGTTCCTTTATGTCACCTGCATACGCCTTGAAAATTCTGTCAAAGAAATGCAATGGATGTTCATCTTTTCTCTGCAAGACATCTCGTGCAGCTAAGTAGTCACCACACAATGAGAAAGATTTTTTCTCTGTGCGAGGTGCAGGGGGAGCAGGTCCTCGGCTTCGGGGTTCCTCTTGGGATCCTTTGATGTATGAGTCTTCTAGAGGCACATACTGTATGAACCTTGGACGCGCACCTTCTTGAACTTCCATCTTTGTTTTGATTGTTTGTGAAAATCAATAAGACAGTTCGTATTTTAATGTGTGCAAATAAATCTTCACTTTTAATGTAGCACTGAGTCAATCAAACTAACCAGCTGTGTGGTTTAAGTGTTTCACCGTGTAATAAGTATTTCTATTCATAGGTACCTTCTTTCAGGACTTACCCTTAATGAACCTGTAAAAGTTAAATGCCCTCTTGCAGTGTTAACTTTATATATAACTTATTTTTTAACAACAGTTACTAACTAACACAAGCATGATTTTCGTTTTACTTACTCAAACACTTTTTAAAAGATTTGAAATAAATGCAATATTCACACTAAAATGTTCCCAGGAAGCTGCTCCATCATGCCTTAAAAAGATGTATTGCAGTTTGGCTAAACTGTTTTGCTGTATTTTGACAGTTATCAGGAGTGAAAATAGGATTACTTGTTTGTTATTTTAAATATTTTTTTATTTAAAATAAACTGGAGTTTTTGTATGCTCAACATAACATTACAGATGTTATTCCAAATAAAAATCAGTGATTTTTATTAATTTGTTGTCATTTGACATCCTCAAATTTGTTCTGCTATCTTTGTTTTGATTTTTGTGAAAATCAAGTCAGCAGATGCTTTTTGTTTGTTATTTTAAACTTTTTATTTAAAATAAACTGGAGTCATTAATTTTACACAGAAAAACGTTAAAAATGCCATTTTTAACTAAAAGTGTACAGATGTACACACCAATTCTGTTTAAAATTCAGAGATGTGAAGAGCATAATGTGGAATTGCTCTGATCTCCATCACTTTTTTTTTTAATTTAATTTGAAAATCAAATAAAAATTCCCTTTTGAGTGTTATTTTAAATCTCTTCAGTATTTAAAATGAGCATAAATTGTTTGTCTGTACCTCTGTTATTCTAAAATTTGTATTTAGAATAAACAGGAGTTTTTTGTTTGTGTACAGAACAATTTTTTAAAAGCTGGTAATTCACCATAAAAATGCTGACTTCTCATGATGTATTTGAGAAAACTCATCTGTCAACGTCTTTTAACCAACAGGGGGCAGCTTCGAGTCCTAATTTTAATCACGAGGAAACTGATTTTTCTAATCAGTATTTAAACTAAAAACAACCTGTTAGAGTTAGTTTCTAGTATGTTCGTGATAAACGCTCGAACTGCGGTCTTGTCAGAGACAAATATATGTTGTTAGACAGTTTAGATGGCTTTAAATGAGTTTTTAAACTTTTAGTGAAATCTCCGTTTGTCTTGTGTTGAGTGAAACTGCTCGTCACCCAAAGTGCACCTGGAAATGACGACACAAGTAGGCGGGTCGACGCAGTGCGTCACCAGCTTCCGTTGAGCGAGGCGGAGCTCGCTAAACAGATACGTGACGTCAACCAAACAGCGTTTGTAGTTCATTCCCAAGCGTTCATGGTAAATGAAGTTTTCTTACCTTCGCCCAATGTAGTACCGGAAATGACGACAAAGTGGGTTGGTCGCAACGGCGTGCGTTCCCACTACAGCGAATCAGCGTTCGCCACGAGTGATTGACAGCTCACAGCTCTCGTTTCATCCAATCACAGCTCATAAACAAACGTGTACTAGGACACGTCTATGTAACGTTAGCTTAGCACGACGCAACTCTAGACTCTTAAACAACTCAAACGCTTTAAGTTAACTTCCCAAAATTCTGAAACGTGGCAATCACAATTAAAACAGGCACGACTTAGCTACATTCAGTAACCCAGCACTTCAGCTGCAGAACAAACACGGACTCGCTCGGAGCCACTTCAAGGTCGGTTCCGGTCCACTTTTCAATGGAGCAGGAAACGGGTCTGACAGAACCCAGCCGACACGTTCTAACAGTAATATGCCTTTTCGACCTGCGCTAACTTGCAAAAATACCACACACAGCAATCTTGTAGATGTTAAAGTAGCTTTCAGGCTTTTGACTCGGCGGTCAAACAAAGCCTTGTATAGGAGTCTGCGTGAGCTGGACCGAACAGGACCAGGACCCCCACAGACCACGGCTGACAAAACTTCACCTGAATGCTTCCAACAGCGTCTAACAGAGTTGAAACGATAATAATCTCACAGCTTCAAATGATAAAAACATGCAGAATCTGCCTGCTTTGAACACTTCCAGCCAAAATCATTATCCTCAGAGTTTAAAACTTGGATCCTTTTATGCAAACATGACGTTACAGTTCATGAGAGACCACAGATATCAATAAACTTTCAGAACCACGTACGAGGCCACCAGATGTAAGAATTATGAGGAGGTCAATATTAATACTGACCTCTTTACCTTAATTAATTTACTTATTCAGATTGAATAGTAAATTCACGGATTCTGTTCTTTTTCAGTTTACCCAATATTTCTGTGATCTTTATGATGGATAAATAAACAGAGCCATTAAGTGACAATGGACATTGACTTAGTTTGATATGTCAAAGAGACACTATCATTTATTTAAAATGAATCAACTAAATTAACACCATTACACTTGATTGACATGATTTCACTTTCTTTCAATTTAAAACGTCAGCACACTTAAATTCAACACAACAGACTTCAATATTGGATGTTAACATATTTAGTCTGTGGGCTCTTCAGCTTAATTATAGTTTCCAGCTTAGATAGAGAGGGGAAAGAGTAGGAGGAAAGATTTAAGAAGAAATTATCGTGAGCATGATACCAGAGTGACACTTCTCCTCCGACTTCTGCTAAAATCCAGGTACGTTTTGTAAACAGCTCTTTACCTTTTGACGACAGCCCGGTAAGAGGGAAGACCTTGTAGCTTTTCAGATGCACGGGTCCTTGTGGGAACCAGTACAATACCTTCAAGCAGGGTTCTGGTTTACGTTTTCCAACGTCTCCTGGTTTTCGCTTGGTCATCAGAGAATATGTCAGCTTCAGGCCTCTGACTTCAAGATAAACTTATTCCAGGAAGGAATAAACAAAGTTTTTGAGCTCTGCTCCTTAAAAGTGGACCCATAACAACATGTTATCAGTCCCAGCTGGATGACGAAGGTCGTTAGCTCTTGACCAAGCGTACCACAGCCCTTTGGGAAGGTTCACATCTCTTTCGAAGCTCCCAGCAAACTCTGAGGAACCTGCTGGTTCCTTCCAAACTCTGCAGACTCTGCGTTCCAGCCACAGCTTAGAACTTAAAGCAGGATTCAAAGAGAGGAGTTCACTTGTCTTATCACGACCCAAGGTTACAGTCAGCAGCAGAGGGAAATGTTTAGGAACAGACAGAGAAAGCTGGAGCCTTGTTCATGAAAAACAACGGATTAAACTGTCTTCTTATTTCTAAACAAAACAGTCGGGTCTCTGTGACCCGAGATTTCCCTTTAACACAGCAGTGAACACAGTTTAACTCTTAAAGAATAACACAGCTTAAAAGCACACATCATGAAAATGACAAAAGTTATTCTTTTGATCACATCAGCCTAAAATCAAAGATAGAAATAGTCTCTTTTGGTGACTATATTTATCAGATTATAGCTAAATGAATGATTTTGTAGTAAATGTCTTGCTTTACTGAGAGGTCAGTAAAGGTCATCACTGGACAGTTCAAAAGTACACAGGTGTCTTAAAAGTGGACAAGGTCATGCCCACTACAGTTGCAACACACCAGCCTCCAGCAAACCCATAATAGTTTGCTCTATACCGTCAATCTGCTCCTGTCGGAGTCAATATTGATGTTTATAGATTGGAATCGTGCCTGGCTTCAGAACGATCGAGACAGGGTTGACACTCAGCAGGCCCACATCTGTAGAACTCCTGGCCCAAAGTGTATCAGGCAAACTGGCTAACAGTTTGTCCGTATCAACATGGTCTGTGTTTTCTCCGCCATGTGATCTAGGCAGAGAATGTTTCTCAGGTAACAATAATGTGAATGATCTGTGTGTGATCCTGTAAGTATCAGTTTCTGGAGAATAGTGTAAGTGTGGATTTTGTGTAGGCACCCATTCCCTTACAGCAAGACAGCGTCTCATCACAGGACCTAAATTCTTCGCATCGGCACCAGATACAACCATCAATGACACATGTGGAGCTGATACATCGCCAAGCATATACAGTTGCAGTAACGGTGCGGGCAATTTCACGCCTGCCACCACTCCCTCCGGGGCCACATAAATGTCCATGATTTCAGCCACTGGAAATTCACCAGTCTCTTGACAATGTTCAAGCAGTCCTGTCCAGAGCACATCGTAGTCCCCATCACCACAAAGGTCATAGTTCAGCGTGCAATGTGCCACATCAGGAGGCGTGTCATAAGATCTTATGACATTAATCCAGGCGTTCCAGCTCTGCAGTGTGTCGTACAAGAGCGTAGTTGTAAAGTCAGGAACTGCTCCCCACCAAACTTCAGCTTGAAATTCGGCTGGACCAGACTCAGCAGAAGTCCCTTCAACCTGGAGCATCTGATGAATGGAGCTTTTCACTGTAGCACAGTACTGAACAGTTCCATCAGGAAAACTCAGCTGGACGTTGTCAGGACTCATCATCAAAGTCACGTTCTGATCACACAGAATGTCTCGTCCAATCAAGTTCACTGGACATGTGTCAGAAATCAGGAAGGAGTGTTCAAAGCGCAGATTATTCCACACGCATGGTACGTAACAAGATAGCGGCCACTCCTCTGGCTTGCCCGAGAATCCAACAACAGGTACGGTATTCTTTGATCGTGGGAGTGACGTGTTAACTGACGAATACCTGGCGCCTGTATCAACCATACACATGTGATTTCGGCCGTTAATGGTTAACGATACCAAAGGTTCTAGATACAAGACACCACCCACTGCCGGACCAGGGCACCCCTATTGAATAGGATATTGGCCTGGGGCCTGATTATTGGCTCCCGGCATAGGGCCATGTGGAGTATTATCTGGTGGTGGTGGATATACGTCATGTGGATAACGAGCTGGCGTCACCTCCTGTCTCGATAAATCCTGTTTGGTCGGACATTGAAAATACCAATGCCCCACCCCGTTACACCGGTGGCACCTGTCCGTGGGTCGAGGGTTGCCCCTCAGACGTTTGTTCCGACCCCTGCGCCAGGATGTGGATGGGCCCAGAGGTCTCTGTTGATATGAATTATCAGATGATGTAGGAGGACCCTGAACCTGGGGCATCTGAATTGCATTCACCTTTGTGAAATTAAGTTTGTCACGTATGTCTTTTAATTGGGCCTTAGCTAATTGAGTTTCAAGGGATTTCAATTCCCTGTCATCAGACTCCCTCTTATCAAAAGATTGATCAATAAAATGAACAATGTGGGCTGCCCATAAATCATAATCCATCTTTGTCAGGCCAACAACAGACGCCAAGCTCTTCTTAACATCATCAGACAGAGAGCTCTCTACAGCTCCTCTGAACAACAGTTGAGTCGTAGGATCAATCGTTGGATCATTTCCAGTTCTATTTTCCCACAAGAGTTTTACTCTAGATAAGTAGGTCGTGCCCCGTTCTGTAACAGCCGGAGGAATCTCACACAAGTCTGAAGATTTCATAGACGTCGGATATTTCTCTCGTATAATTGGCCATAAAATTTGAACGTGGTCGTGCAATGTGTCACTGTCTGGGTCCAATTTAGTCCCAGCAGCCTGTTCTATTTCAGTCAAACTACCAAACGACGTGCATGCTGTGAAAACCCTCCTCCAATCACCCAGACATGGCACAATTCCGGCGCAAGCCTCCAGAAAAGCGCGGATCCAAGCCGAACCTCCTTTCTGGATATCAGGCAAACGCTGACGGATCAACTCAGTATCCTGCAAACTAAAAGGCGTGTAAGTCTGTTTGCGGACTCCCTCAGCTGAATTTCCTCGCTGCCAGCCAGTGACCTTATCAAAAGTTGTGGCAGGAGGCCTGAGGTCAGGACAAGCAGTTGGACCAGGACAGGTCAGTGGCACGGAGTCATATGAAGCCCCCAAAGATGTCACGCTGAAAGAAGCATCAGAGGACGGTGGACGAAACACATCACCTCCCCTTTGTTCACCCACAGAGCCAGGAGTGGTGTGAATACCACCCATCAATGTTTGCACATGGTCTTGCACCACGTTCCTATTTTCAGCTGATTTTGTCTGTAAAATACCTCCTGTAACGAGAAGCAAGTCTGAGCTGGATCTAGCGTGTTCAGAACCAGATCCCAATGAGAGCTCAGCCAGATTTATGGATAGCTCTGACAATGGCATTTGATTGTGTGGAGTTAATCCCACAGGTGCATACGGGGGAGGACGAGGAGGAGGAGGAGGTGCGGGGCAAAGAGGAGGAGGGGGGAAGCACAAGGCCGTTGAGCTTCAAGGCATGTCTCCGTTCTGCCAGTCATGACCATAACGTGCGCCTTTTCAGCCTCTATGTTTTCATAAAATAGCACCAACAGTCACAGCAACAATAAAAAAAATAAAACAACCCAACCGTGAACTATCAATTAACTAACTACTTTACTGTGGAGTCTTTCCAACAGCAGCGTTGAACTTAAACTAACAGAACAAACAGTAAATCTGAGCCGTTCCCTGGACCAGAACTTACAGAATGGTCCAGTGAACTCACCTCACTCAGGGGCAGCTGTGTTACAGGCGCGGGGGACCGGGGGGGGGGTAACCTCAAGGAGATGTCTCTTCCCTGGTACGAGCATGGAAGGAGGAAGAGGTGGGGGCCCTGTGGTGTCAGGCACTAAGGTCTTATCTGTTGACGGCCATAAAACTGAATGTGAGCCAACAACTTGTCTCTGTGAAACTGCCCTGTGCACACTTCTCAAGCAGATTTCTGTCCACCTAGGATTTTGCACATCTCATCTAAAAATAACGAGCAGTCTCTTTTAAAGGCGTCCGCCTTCTGCCAGTCCTTATTTTTCTTTCTACGCACTAGAACAGAACATTTTTCCTTCTCATCTAACGCCAACCTCAAAGCTCTCTCTGATTGCACAAGAAGCTTATTCAGTCCAGCAGCAGATGGAGACGGGTCATCCACACCAGGAAACATTCCTGACCGACACATGTTATTCACCCAAGAAACTAAACGTCTTTTCTCATCAAGAACATTCTTGACAGCTACCTTCCGACACCATGAAACCCACAACTCATGTAATACAGATCCTAATGTGCCAGGGGCACAATTTTTCCAAGTTTGTATAGGTATGTCAGACATTATAATGTTATACAGTACACGTGTTTTACAAGGGTGAAGTGAGCAAACCTCCAGCCAGGACCATGGACAGCTGCAGTAGCCAACCAAGAAACTGCCTGTTTTAAATCACCCTCCTAAAACACCCAATAAAAATGCCACACGTGCAAGGGTGAAGTGAGCAAACCTCCAGCCAGGACCATGGACAGCTGCAGTAGCCAACCAAGAAACTGCCTGTTTTAAATCACCCTCCTAAAACACCCAATAAAAATGCCACCCCAGAGCACAGCAGTGGTAGCCTCTATTAGACTTCACAATTTGACCTACTGCCGGCAAATACACCCACTGAAACAATATATAAAATAAAAAATCTTTCCCTGTTGCCTTAGTTTGCGTGTTTACAGCACTTTCCGGAGTACAGGTCACAAGCCTCTAAATGAAACAGAAAATAAATAAAGGAAAAAAATGAATAAACAAAAGAAAGTAAAAAAAAATAATAAATGAAAAAAAAAAAAAGTTTGCGACCTATACACCGGAAAATACGGCAATCAACTTCAACTGGGAAGGGGAATGAGGTTTTTGTTCACACAATTCATGACGTAAAATCATTTTTGGACTCACAAACATTCACATTTTCAAATCAAAGAACAGAAAACCTCAGAAGATTATTACATAATTCACATATACATTTTACAAGCCAGGGAACAAATATGGCCGCGCAAATGGACACCACACAAGATCATAACTGCATTAGTGACACCGCACAGGAAATGAAATTACATGAAAACCTTTCTAAAGATCCTTTGGACCAGCCAGACATGATACTGTTCTGTGATGGACATAGTCATAGAAATGAAACGGGCGCATTGATCACTGCGTTCGCTGTGGTGGAAAGAAGAGATGCAGGTTTTGTTGAACTCAAGGCAGAAGTGATGAACCAGCCAGCTTCTGCGCAGCTCGCAGAGCTAAAAGCTATAACAGAAGCTTGTAACGTCGCAGAAGGAAAAAAGGTTAATATTTACACAGACTCAGCGTATGTTTTTCAGGCAGTCTATGTTGATCTCTGTCACTGGAGAAGAAAGGGATTTGTCACCTCATCTGGAGAACCAGTCAGACATTTTAAACAATTACTGGAATTGTATTATGCATTGCAGCGGCCTAGACAAGTGGCAGTAATTAAATGCAAGGCCCATCAGAAGAGTAGCAATTTCATTGCTCAAGGGAATCATGAGGCAGATCAAGCTGCTAAAAGAATTGCAGGCTATATTTTAAGGACACAGATGGTCCAGAGACATGAGAAAAAGAGTTCTGAAGACTATTTTCAAAAGGAATTTACTCTAGAATATATCAGAGAGTTACAAAATGCAGCCGCTCCGCACGAGAAGCAGGCATGGTTAGACCGTGGAGCTAAAAAGGATAGTGAACAAATTTGGAGGAATCATGAGGGTAAAATTGTAGCTCCAGCTGGATTGTTCAACCTGCTATGCCAAGAAGCACACAGCAGGGGGCACTGTGGTACATCAAAACTGATTGACTTGATCTCACAGAATTGGTGGAACCCGTATGCCATCTGTATTGCAAAATATTTTGTACAGACATGTGAAATATGTTGCCACCATAATCCAAGGGTGGCGCTTAAAACTGGACTTGGTGGATTTCCAATGCCTCAGGCACCGTGGAAAGAGATTGTGATAGATTTTACTGACATGGGTGTTGAGAATAGAGTGGCTGGAAAGAGATATTTACTCGTTTGCGTGGATCAATTTAGTAGGTGGGTGGAAGCTTTTCCAACGAAAACTGAAAAAGCGAAAGAAGTGATAAAGTGGTTGACAAAGGAGTTGATCCCCAGATTTGGAGTCCCTTCAGTGATCAGATCAGATAATGGAACCCATTTTGCAAACAGGGAGTTAAGGGAAGTTGAGAAATTGTTTGGCATTCGACATAAGTTTGGGGCTGTTTTTCATCCTTCATCACAGGGTTTGGTTGAACGTGCTAACCGTACTCTTAAAGAGGGGTTGGCAAAGGTTTGTGCAGACACAAAATTGAAATGGCCTGATGCCCTACCTATAGTGCTGTTCAACTTAAGGTCAACTCCAAATACTACCCTGAATGTCAGCCCTCATGAGATACTTACAGGAAGGAAGATGCCATGTCCTTTCACTCATCCGTTGCCGTCAGAAAGTACTATGTTACAATTACAACATTATGACATATCAGAGTACTTGAAGAGGCTTAATAATACTGTAATGAGTATTTCTCAACAGATTCAATTGATCCAGACTGCAGAGGGAGAACAACACTGTGCCCACGTGGATACAGGTGACTGGATTCTCAGAAAGGTAGCCCGTTTTAACTGGTCTCAGCCTAAATGGGAGGGCCCTTATAAGGTGGCTGCTGTCACTTCTCACTGTGTTAAAATTTGGTTAACTGAAGAAAAGCTCAGTAACTGGATTCATAAGACACACTGTGTTAAAAGCTCTGACCCTTCTCTACGCACTCTACAGCAGGTACGAAAGGACTTGGCTGAGCTGAGCACATCTGAAGAGCTGAGCACATCCGAAGGGCTGAGCGTGTCTGGAGAGCTGGGTGCATCTAAGGAACTGTGTGAGCCATCTGTACACAGTGACACTGCAGCTCCACCTTCAACTGAGAGCTTCGATCCACCGGTTCCAAGACCCCGATACAACTTGAGGAGAAAATCAGAACAGACTTAAAATAACATTACATAAAAAGGGGACGTTGTTTGTTGTACATAATTGTTACAGGAAGAATGAATTTCCTAGCGGTGAGGTTAAGTGTGGTAACCACTTTTGGAATATTGTTTACAGGGCTCACTCTGTGGGTTGCAACGACAGCTAAGACAGGCTCCCCTGAAGTTGTTCACGACAATGTCAACAGATCTTGTGATGAGGACCCTAACTTCTTGCTCAGCAGAGGGGAAGATGGAACAGAGGTTGCAGAGGTTCAGATTCAGGTACACCCAGACTCTGACATTAGCAGATCAAAGAGATCCATGATAGTTAATTTCCTACAGTTTAACTTCACAGTTGGGGTGACTGCATCTGTTAAATTTGACCTTTGCTCTGTGATGTACTGTGGTGCGAGGCAGGAGTCATTTATTTGGGCAGTGAAGTATATTTGTGTGACTTATGGGCATGACATGAATTGCGGGGACTGGAATAATGTGTTGTGTAATTCAGGGCCTGCTGATTGGGGTTACAGACCAGAAAAAGCGAGAAGAGGGAAGTATCCGTTACAGGAACGCTTGTCAATCATACAAGATCATACTAAAAGCACCAGGTGTCTAGCACAAAATACATGTAATTCTTTGATTTTGACTTTAAAGAATCCTCAGAGGCAGGATAGTGACACTTATATACTGGGAGTTCATGTTTCTGGCAAAGATCCAACGAGTCCGTTCAGGATAAATGTGGTTCAGAGGGAGGAAAGTCAGATTGAATCAGATCAAGAGGTGTCTTATATGACAGATGTGACATATGAAGAAAAGTTGGCTTTGGAGACAGGTTTCACACAGCAAAATTACTGGATAGAGTATGTTGAAAATGCAGCAGAACAAGTGAAGTATAAGGATTGCGTTGTTTGTGCGAAGGCCAGGCCAGCGTTATTAATGATGACATCACCTCTTTCAAATGATTCATGTTTTCACTGCATGTTGGAACTACATATGAAGGAGAATCCCACTGATAGTTGCAAAGGTTTGGAGAAATATTTTCCCATGGCCCCAAGAGATGCAATCCCACCTGTTTTCACTCCAGTGAGAAACTCTTACACTTGTCTGGTTAGGAAAATACAGGGAGGTATATCTGTAGGTGATATTGATTCAAGTTGGTGTAAGTTGAATGTGGATGTTTCAGCTTGGACAAACATGACGAGATTATCTGTAGCACGTGCAGATGTTTACTGGTTTTGTGGTGGTAGAACTCTAAGAAATACGTTGTCTTCAAGATGGTCAGGAATCTGTACACTCGTTTCTTTAATTTCTCCAATTAAGATGGTGAATTTAACAGGACAGGATTTGGAAACTTTCAGGAGCAGTACACATGTTATTGGTGAGTTTGAGAGGAGAAAACGTGACTTTGATCTGTATGTAGATTCTCCAGCATATATTAACGCTATCGGAGTCCCGCAAGGAGTCCCGGATGAATACAAATTAGTTGATCCTATTGCAGCTGGTTTTGAGTCTATGATTCCAACTATAACTGTAAATAAAAACGTAGCCAGGATTAATTACATTCATTTTAATGTTCAGAGGCTGAATAATTTGACAAGAGATGCACTTGAGGGCGCACATCAGCAGCTAGCAGCAACATCACTGATGGCCTATCAAACGAGATTAGCTGTGGACTTTCTTTTGGCTGAGAGAGGTGGTGTCTGCTCTATGTTTGGACAAGAGTGTTGTACTTTCATCCCAAATAACACAAGTCCAGATGGTTCATTTACAAGGGCTCTGGATGGTTTGAAATCTCTGTCTGAGGAACTAGCTGAAAGCTCTGGAGTTCAGAACCCTCTGAGTGAGTGGTTCATCTCTACTTTTGGAAGATGGAGAGCTGTTGTCGTCACAGCTGTGATTACAATATTCGCAGTTGTGGTTATGTTAATTTGTTGTGGATGCTGCTGCGTTCCTTGTGTGAGGCATTTCTGCTTGAAGTGCATCAGTAGCGCAGTGGATGATAGGTTTCCTAAGCTGCCTTCCTATCAGATGGCTGTACAGGCAGGAGAGGGCTTCCCCCTTACAGGTGTCTATGAGGAAGAAGATGAAGACGATGAAGATGAGATGGCCTGACTTGGCTAAAGCATAGGTTATATTCAGAGAGTCAGAGTCAGAGTCAGAGAGAATTTATTGTCATTTGCACCGCATGTAGTACATGTGTTGAAAACGAGATTATGTACACAGGGTCCCAGTTACATCCAACAACAAATGCAAGAGAAAAACAATAATAACATCTAGGATTAACTAAGAGAGACATCAGCTAGTAATACACTAAGCCCTAATGTAGTAGAAAAACATCATTATAAACAGCAGCACGAACATGAGCAGATGGTCACAGATGAACGCAGATAGTCACAGATGAACGCAGCAACAAGAAACAGATCAGTATCAGCATGATGTGACATTTTGCAGTGTTTATTCTTATTATTTATTTATTCATGAGTCTGACAGCCTCAGGGTAGAAGCTGTTCCTCAGTCTAGTGGTTCTACATTTGATGCTCCTCAACCTCCGTCCCGAGGGGAGTGGTGCAAAGAGTGAGTGTGCTGGGTGAGTGAGGTCTTTCATGATGCAGGTGGCTCTTTTTCTGCATCTGGAGGTGTAGATGTCTGTGATGGTGGGGAGACTGACTCCCACAGACTTCTGTGCAGCCTTCACCACTCTTTGTAGAGCTTTCCTCTCTGCAACTGTGCAGCCTCCATGCCACACGTTGATGCTGGAGCACAGGACGCTCTCCACTGCACACCTGTAGAACGAGGTGAGGACTGAGCTTCTCAGACCGGCTCGTCTCAGCCGTCTGAGGAAGTAGAGTCTCTGATGACCTTTCTTGATCAGGCTGGTGGTGTTATTGCTCCAGCTGAGGTTATCATTCAAGTGTACACCCAGGTACTTGTAACTGGAGACCACCTCCACCGCAGATCCACCTATATACAGTGGGGTGTGGGTGTGTTTGTTCCTTCTGAAGTCCACAATCATCTCCTTCGTCTTCTTCACATTCATGTGAAGGTTGTTCTCTTTGCACCAGCTCTCCAGATGTTCCACCTCCTGTCTGTAGCTGGATTCATCATTATCTGTGATGCATCCCACCACAGCTGTATCATCTGCAAACTTAACAATATGACAGCCTGGAAGTGTGGCTGTACAATCATATGTGAGCAGAGTGAACAGAAGAGGGCTCAGCACACATCCTTGAGGAGAGCCAGTGCTGAGGGTGATGGTGGAAGAGGAGAAGTTGTGGATCTTCACGGACTGTGGTCTGTTTGTTAAGAAGTCTAAGACCCAGTTACAAATAGAGGGGCTTAGTCCAAGTGTAGATAGTTTGTCTATCAGAGTTTGGGGGATCATGGTGTTGAAGGCAGATGTGAAGTCCACAAAGAGCAGACGCACGTATGAGTCCTTCTGATCCAGGTGGGTGAGAGCAGTGTGGACCACAGAGGAGATGGCGTCCTCTGTTGATCGGTTCTCACGGTATGCATATTGATGAGGGTCCTCGCTGATGTTGACGGCTGTCTTGATGTGGGACATGACCAGTTTCTCAAAACATTTAGCGACTATCGGGGTGAGAGCCACCGGTCTATAGTCATTCAGACCAGTCACTGTGGAGCTTTTTGGGACTGGGATGATGGTGGCAGTCTTCAGGCAGGTGGGAACTGACTCCAGTGAAAGTGAGGTGGTGAAGATGTCAGCCAGCACCTCACAGAGCTGGTCCGCACATTCCTTCATATCATATGATTTATGTTCACTTCAGCACCTCATAGAGCTGGTCCGCATATTCCTTGCTAAAGTTAACACATACCAGAAATGGAGCAGAGTATATGCAATGTTTTGAAGTTGTTAAGAGTTGATAAATCAAATTTTGGGAAATTTAAGGGTTTTTGAGAAAGTATTGAATTTATAAGGTCAAATTAAAGTCCAGTTGTTTTTTATTGAACGCCTTTTTAAAGGTATTGAATTTAACTTCATTATTCCTGCATATACCCTGTTGAGGCGTGATATTTGATAGGAGGGACAGTCCGCTTCATTTTATTGTTTTGTTTTTATTTTTATTTGTTTTATGGTTTCATTTTTACATTTATTTTTGTTTGTTTTTGTTTATTCTTTATTACTTTTCCCGTTTGTTTTGTTTATTTCTTATTACATTTATTTGTTGTTTTGTTTATTTTGTTTATTTCTTATTACATTTATTTGTTGTTTTGTTTATTTTATTTTTATTCTTTGTTTTTGGTTGATTTCTTTGCTTTTTGTTACATTTATTTTTTAGATTGTTAGTTTTGTATTGCGTTTCCAGCATATAAGCTCTGACGGTTACCATATATTTTCTTACGTAGTTTTGTTACCAATTAGTATTGATGCTTATTTTTATATAAGGGATTTATATTCTGGGTGGGTAACTTAGATGTAATATTGTTGTGGGTGGGAATGTTAGCGATTTCCATTGTGTATCCAGTTTTTAATTGCATACGCACATAGTACATATAGGGTTTTTGTTGACATGATGTTTGTCATGTCAAAAGGGGAATTGAAATATATGTATATCAGTATTACACCTGAAGCACACATATTATGTGTTATGATTTATGTTCACTTAATTCTAATGTGAAAATATATTCAAGATGGAACCTTTATTTACGGGTTTTATTTCCAATAGGGAAGAGTTTTTCAGTTACACGCCTGTACAATACAACACACCCAACATTTGATGATTGACATATGAAGCTGATAGCTTGTTGGCTGAGAGGCGGATCACTCACAGAGTAGGGGAAGTTCTAGGGCGGTTCCAAGGCGGTTCGGTTCCAGGATTGGTCCCACGAGGCGATGACGTCATCTAGAGGTATAAAACCGTGGTCCGCCTTCGAAGATGTGTGTGTGTTGGACTGTGCTTGGAGTCAGGTCTGTTGGTCGCTGTAAGGTTTATTCTTATAATGTACAATAAACCTGCCTAAAACTTGCACATTCGTTTCAGAGCTTTCCTTCAACTTTTGAACCGCAACACCGGTTTAAAATTTAGTGAAGGTAACTCTTCCATATCCCGACTAAGTTTAATACAGTACCCAGATATTTCATGCCTTTAAAGGTCCAGCAACATGATTTTTTACTATTCATAAAATTGCTCAAAATATATATATTTTATCATTTAAATATGTTCCTTTATGCAAACAAAATGATAAATCACTTTAATTTTGCTTTAAAAGTGATTTTGAACTTCAAGCCGTGTTTAATCATGGGAAATCTGATTACACCCGAACGCACCATCTGTGATGTCACACCGGGCAGAGCTCTGGGCTTGTCACAGTGCGCAGGTATGAGCAGCTCGACATGAAGGTAAGTCTGATACAGCATCAGACCTAAATTAGATCCTGTTGTTTCTTGTTCCATCACCCAAACTATTTTCTGCTTCCCAAAATGAAGACAAATAGCTCAAATCTTCACATAGATTGCTAAATTCGTCGGGTTTTAAATGGTCCGCTATTAAAGAGACCAGAGCCCTCTGCCCAGTGTTACGTCACAGATGGTGCGTTCGTGTGTAATTGGATTTCCCATGATTAAACACGGCTTGAAGTTCAAAATCACTTTTAAAGCAAAATTAAAGTGATTTAGCATTTTGTTTGCAAAAATGAACATATTTAAATGATAAAAGATATATATTTTGAGCAATTTTATGAAAATTAAAAAATCATGTCAATGGGGCTTTAAGTGTCCACTTAAATTAAAAAAATTCTACCATATGTGAATGACATAAAGCAGATAATGGCATGGCCTCTGACTTAGTCCAATTTACTGTGTAGCCCGAAACCTCTGAATAAGACTGTATGGTGTCCATCAGATGTTGCAAGGAGGTAAGTGGATGGGTGATAAGTGCTAAAATATCATCTGCGTAAAGAAGCAGTTTGTGTTCTTGTTGACCCATGAATATCCCTTTAATGTCCTTATTTGCCCTAATACCTGCTGCCAGAATTTCTATGAAAATATTAAACAGCAAGGGGCTGAGAGAGCAACCCTGCTGGGTCCCACGTGATAACCCAAAGAAAGGTGAAATAATACCATTGGTTATTACTGCAGCCTTTGGCTCCTTATACAATATTTTAACCCATTTAGTAAAATGTGGTCCAAATCCAAAATTTGACAAGGCCAAGAAAAGAAAGTCCCATTCTACCTTATCAAATGCTTTCTCAGCATCTAAAGAGATGGCAGCTACTGGCTCATTCTTTGACTGGCTCAGCCACATCAAATGCATCAATTTTCTAATGTTATCAGAAGAACGGTTTTTCATAAAGCCTGTCTGATTTTGATGTATAATGCTGGGAAGGACTCATTACAAGCGTAAGACCAGCACCTTAGTTAATATTTTACAATCCACATTAAGCAAATTGATGGGCCTTTAATTTGATGGATCTCTCTTTGTGTTTTTTGGGATCAGAGATATTAATGCTTTATTGAAAGTAGGAGGAAACTGTCCTCTCTCAAAAGTTTCTTGATATACTTTTTGTAAAACTGGGGCCAGAAATGTCGATATATGTTCTATAATATTCTGCGGGGATACCGTCATAACCAGGTGATTTTCCTGCCTTCATCATCAAAATAGCTTTTCTAATTTCTGCCTCTGCTATAGGTGCATCCAACCATAGGCATAATTTACATGGGGGATGGGAGGGATTTAACCCCCTTGTAGTGGACATGACCATGTTCACTTTATTACATCTGTGTACTTTTGAACTGTTCCAGAGATGATCTTTACTGACCTCTCAGTAAAGCAAGACATTTATCACAAAATCATTCCATTAGTTGTAATCAGAATATAGTCACCAAAAGAGACTATTTCTACCTTTGATTTTATTCTAATGTAATCAAAAGAATAACTTTTGTCATTTTCATGATATATGTTATATGCTGTTATTCTTTAAATGTGAAACATCAATGTGTCATTTCTGCAAGTGAAAAGGTGTCAAAGTTCAGCTAAAATGTCAAACTGACTTACACTGAAATTGTTTTTGTCGAGTTTCAGCTAAAACTCTCATCTAGCGTCTGAAAGTCTCTCACTCAGATACTTTTCCTAAACAATTTCCTTCTCTGTGCTGAATTTCACCTTGAATAGTGATAACGAGTGGACCAATGAAAAAGAGACAAGTTTCTCTCCTCTCTAAGTCTCTTTTTAAGTTCTAACTGTGCGGAAACGCTTCAGTCTTTGAATGGACAGAGAGTTTGAATGGACAGAGACCTGAAAGCTCTCTGCCTTGCAGCTGGTCAAGCTTGGTCAAGAGCCAAAGACTAACTTGTCAGCTAGAACTGATGGACGCCTCCATCCAGTTCCCCGAGCAAAAGCTCCAAAGTTCCTAATGAACTTTCTTTGAGAAACATCTCGTCTTGAAGTCGGCCAGAAGCTGCCACATGTTTCTGACGGCTGACGCGGATCCGAGGAGACGTTGGAAGTAAACGACCAGTTCAGACGTACGAGGGCCGGAAGGACTCTGTGCACCTGGGAGGCTGGTGATATCTTTATCAGACGCATCGTCAAAAGGTAAAGAGCTGTTTACAAACGTACCTGG
>JBBPBX010067881.1:0-19292 GCA_038048925.1 Garcialebias charrua | reverse complement strand
AAAATCGAATCTCATGTCAAATGTTTTCTCTAGGACATAGTTAAGTACATTGGAGCCTTATAATTACTCTGTAAGCAGAAATAAATATACACAGAGTGGTTTTGAAGCTATTTATAAGCAAACAGAAGTAAAACCAGAAGCTACCAGAAGCTAACACGAGACGAGTCCGTCTCTGAAAACACGAATAAAAAAATCAAATCTCATGTCAAATGATTCATCCAGGACATAGTTAAGTACATTGGAGCCTTATAATTACTCTGTAAGCAGAAATAAATATACACCGAGTGGTTTTGAAGCTATTTATAACGGAAAAACGAAGGCTAACACGAGACGAGTCCACCTCTGACACGAATAAAAAATCGAATCTCATGTCAAATGTTTTCTCCAGGACATAGTTAAGTACATTGGAGCCTTATAATTACTCTGTAAGCAGAAATAAATATACACCGAGTGGTTTTGAAGCTATTTATAACGTAAAACGAAGGCTAACAGAAGTAAAACCAGAAGCTACCAGAAGCTAACACGAGACGAGTCCGTCTCTGAAAACACGAATAGAAAATCGAATCTCATGTCAAATGATTCATCCAGGACATAGTTAAGTACATTGGAGTGTTATAATTACTCTGTAAGCAGAAATAAATATACACCGAGTGGTTTTGAAGCTATTTATAACGTAAAACGAAGGCTAGAGACGAGTCCGCCTCTGACACAAATAAAAAATCTAATTTTATGTCAAATGTTTTCTCGAGACCATAGTATTGTACATTAAAGCCTTATAATTACACTCTGTAAGCAGAAAAAATATAAACCGATTGGTTTCGAAGCTATTTATAACAAACAGAAATACAACCACAAGCTAAAAGAAGCTATGCTAATAAAATATTGTTTTTTTATTTTAATTTTAATCTCAAACATCTAATAAAGGTACTCACTTGTAAACGTCCACACTGTGATTCCATTCTGTAAGTTTCAGAAAAATCCGCTGAGTGGTTCTTGACTTATCTTGCTAACAAACAGCAAACAAACAGAGCTAACAGGAGCTACATCCAGACCAGGAGGCCGACAGAGTCAGTCCGAGCAGAGGAGCTTTTTTTCGGACACATGAGCTGGAAACGGTCTTCTTCTTCTTCTTGGGTCGGTGTACTCCTCTGGAAGTGGTACTGCACTGCGCCCCTAGCGGCCGAAAGTGGTACTGCACCATTTTCTGCCAAAGTGAAAAAGGCTCATATTTGAGTCAAAAATTGGTCTAAAAATATGGAAAAAAATCCATAAATAGGTCGCACTGGTGTATAGGTCGCAGGCCTTGAAAAAAAAACATAAAAAGGTGCGACCTATAGTCCGAAAAAATATGGTAGGTCTGTAATTTAAGAGCAGTGTTATGTCGAGATTTTTCTTCTTTATGAGAGGTTGCACCACAGCATGTTTAAAAGAATCTGGAACACAGCCTGATGACAGGGACATGTTAATCAGGACAAGAACTAATGGACCAAGAGTGCTAAAAACTTCCTTAAAGAGTCGAGAGGGAACACAGTCCAAAGGTGAGTTAGAAGGCTGCATGTGATCCACAATGTCCTTTAAAACAGTTATAGTCACTGGTTTGAATTGTTCAAAGGCAGCTGAGGATGGAGGAAGTGAGGATGGAGGAAGTGAGGATGGGTCTGTGTAAACTTGTTTTGAGGAGGGTCTTAGAGCAGATATTTTTCTATAAAAACTTGTAAAACTGTTCACAGTGCAGGAGATCCAGCAACATGACCAGCATCACAAGGATTCACAACAGAGTTGAAAACAGTAAAAATAACCCGAGGTCTGTGACTGTTGTTTGAAACCACATTAGTTAAAAAAAGCAGTCTTAGCAGCTTTAACATCTCTCTGATAATTTGACAAGCTGTCTTTAAAGATGTCCAGGGAAACCTGCAGTCTGTCCATTTCCTCTCAGCTCGTCTGCACTGGCATCTGAGTGCGCGGGTGGATTTGCTCAGCCATGGCTGACATGACTTCCTCTTTTTGATCTTCAGAGGAGCAATAGAGTTCAAAATGTCAGAACATGTGGAACTAAAAAGATAAGTAAACTCGTCCACGCTGGACACAGAGCTGAACTGAGGGTTGCAACCTTTATCAGGTCATTCAGATTGGTCCAAAGCAATAACACAAGTTGTAGAATGTTCTTGATGCTCCGGCTTTAAAGTTATTGGGCCCCGCTACGACATCAATCATGTCAACACTTCAGTCAAAAAGTTCAGCACTTTATGAAAAAGCTAAAACTGATATTGTCAACAAGCCCTGGTGCCCATTAAAGCCCTGATGATGATGATGATGATGATAATAATGATGATGATGATGATGATGATGATGATGATGATGATGATTATGATGATGATGATGATGATGATGATGATGATGATGATGATGATGATGATGATGACTGAGAGATTCAACCACCTCATAACAACTGTTCAATAAGAGGTATTGTTCTTTTATTATTATTATTATTATTATTATTATTATCTAATTAACTTTTTTAAATTTAAAGTTATTATCTCATTGACTCTTTTTTTGCCTCTTTGTGTTTTATTTCCAGTCTGGGACAGAGATAGCAGCTGAGTCTTCTTCCTGTTCAGGGAACTCCACCAGAGATCACATCCAGCTAATAGGTTCGTGATGACTGAACTCTGAACTTTTCCAAGGACAGGTGGGAGCAGGTCCAAGAAGAAGTTGTGAGTAATGAGGCCAAATACAGCCACACTGCAAAATTAGCAAAGCTCTACCTCTTTATTCCTGCTACTGTTGTTAGTGAGTAGTTTTCTCCACCGCTGGAGATATTCACTACAACTAGATCTGTGCTTTTGGCAGAAAATGTGGACAAGTTGATCTTTTTGGACAAAAATTTAAACTTGATTAGTGGTCTGTTGCTGCTTATTGTTCTGGTTGTTATTATATTTATTAGGATTTTTATTATTGTAATTGTTTACTTGGCATATTTTCAAAATAAAAGTTTTGTAAGTCTTCATTTAGTATTTTTTTGTACTGAAAATTAACCGAACCGAGCCCTCCTTGAAACCAAAATGTGATTTTAGCATACCGTTACACCCCTAGTATTTTGTGATGCTAAATACATTCATGGCTACGTCTCATTCTTTGAAATCATCTGACATCCAACTTTGTTCTAATTCATTCAACCTTTATTTAGGCAGGTTAATCTCATTGAGCCTCGAGGACTCATTTACAAGAGGGACATGTCTACAAACTAAAGACTAATGGTCTTATAACGTCATAAAAATATATAACTTTTACAAACAAAACAAAAAACTCTATTCCTGCTGGCTGAACTGTTTTATGTAAACATTTTTGTTTCTATGAATTATTTAGACAATAACGGATGAAAAAGTGGTCCAGAAAAATAAAGGATTTTCCTGTAAAAAGAAGAATAAGAGAAAATCAGTTATTCTATAAAATATTCACATTGTTTTATAAATATTGTGTGTAAAGCAGGAAACTGAAAGAAAAACTTACCATTTAACAACTCGTTATTTTGATGTACACAGTTTTTCTGGAAAATTGAGGAATATGTAAGTATGTAAGAAAGTCATTAAGTAAGTAAACAAGTAAGTAAAATAAAGTAAGCTTTCTGTCCCTCTCCTGCATCCCTCTGCTTTTGCTCTTGTCCTGTGAATCTGTCTCAGAGCCTGTCTTTACACATTTTCTGAATCGTAAATTATTATGGATCTGGTCAGCTGATCTCTCAACGCAATTGATAACATTTCTCGATGAGGAGACAGGGTGCAGGTGTACCCTCGTGCCCTGAAAGGACACACACAGCTGGATATATCATGAATTCCTGTGCTGAATAGAATAGGATGTGCCTGTCTGTTTACCATACCATACCATACCAACTTTATTTCTAAAGCACTTTATAAAACCGTGAGACCAAAGTGCTGTACACAAACATAAAATACAGTACAAAAATAAAATACAGTACAAAATAAAAAGGTCAGATAAAAGACTAGCATTAAAATAGTAAAGTTTCACACAATAAAACAAAATCAAACATCTCGGATCGCGTCAAAAGCCAAAGAGAAAAGATGAGTTTTAAGAAGAGACTTAAAAACTACAATGGACGAGGCTTGTCTTATGTCACTCGGAAGGTCATTCCAGAGTTTAGGGGCAATCACTGAAAAAGCACGGTCACCTCTGAGCTTAAGTCTAGTTTTTGGAATCCTCAGAAGCTGCTGGTCAGCAGATCTGAGAGAACGGGAGGGAGTGTAAGATTGTAGTAGCTCAGTCAAATATGAAGGAGATCGGCCATTCAGAGCCTTAAAAGCGAACAAAAGTATCTTAAAATGAATCCTATAATACACTGGTAACCAATGTAAAGAGGCCAAAACAGGAGAAATACTATCAAATTTCCGTGTCCCTGTTAGAAGTCGGGCGGCAGCATTTTGAACTCTTTGCAGCTGTGAAATGCAAGAATCACTTAAGCCAGCATAAAGAGCATTACAATAATCCAGCCGAGTGGTTACTGTCAAAATATGCAGGACTTTTAGGTTGAAAACAGACTTATACTGCTACAAAAATCTTTACAACACATATACACACACATGGTAAGTTGCCTTTGGCACAGGGCTGAGAGCAGGGTGTGATGGTACACTTTTTATCCCTTGGTGTTTGACCCTAGATTAGTTTAATTTTTATGGCATTTTAAACTCATATGTTTTTTATTTTTAGGCTTTGGTTGTATTTTAGTAAACTGTCTTTGAGTTGTTGTGTGGCATTTTCAGTTAACCCTGTGCTATAAGAAATAAGTTTGAGTCAGGCCTTACATGCACACACTAGGCAGAAAAACCAAGGCCTCTGAAAAGCAGCAGGTCTCTCTCTGAGAAAATATGGATCAAAACTAGATAAGAAGCTGCAAGGAGTTGTTGCAAAGAGCTTGGGCTTCTTATCAAGAAGAAAGAAAATAGTTTTTAGGGTATTTAAATCTCATACAGAACTGATCAAACATATAAATATAATCTTTTATTGGATAGCGATAAAATCATAGCATTTTGAATCATGATGCAGACACACGAAGCCATACGAACAGCAGGCCTCATATTTACCTAAACACACAGCCTCTTCCAAAACCAGCGTGCGCACAACCGCGCACACACACACGCGTACACGTAAAAACACGCACGCATACACACATGCACACACGTGCATGTGCACACACATACTCTCACGCACTCCAAACACACGCTCAAGGCAGGAGCAAGACAGCCAGGCCTCTTCCGTGTTTCACAGCTGCAGAAAAGAGTCAGGTCTGCTCGGAGCAGAAATATAGGTCAGAGGAGATAAAAAGGTGCACACTTTTACAAACTCACAGAGGAAGAGCTGCGGAGGAGTTTGTAGGCTCTTAACAGTTCACTTCTAAATCAAACACATATAATTATATAAAAAAAGTGTTCTTATGTGAAACAAAGTGTGATAAGTGATTGAATATGTGAAGTGTGTGTCAAGTAATTAACTGGAGATATATGATTATGTATGTGAGTAAAATGTATGTTATTTTATGTTTTCTTTTAAGATTCACGGTAAACCAAAGAGGTTCTCCACTGCTGGGTATTGAAAAATAGTTTTAAATATTACACAACACGTTACAAAAGTGGGTTTTCCACAGTTTGGGTAAATGTAGGTAAAAGTTGAGGATCTAGGTGAAAGTTGAACTTGTTCTGACTGAAAAAATTGGAACTTTGCCCATATGACAGATGGCATTAAGTCATTCTCTGCTAAGGGAGGGTGACAGCTGAAAGAGACATTATGTCACCAAACTCTGTCCAGGGGGCTGGGAGGAGGTGTAAAAAGTTACCTCACCACAGACCAATGAAGCCCTATCAGAATGATGTAATTTTCTGAGGAGGGGAACTGAAGCCCCCTCTCTGGGCTATAAAAAAGCTGTGGAAGAGAAGAAATTTTGCTGAGTTTCTGAAGTCATGAAGAGACCTTTGGATATTTTTGGACATTTCTGAAAAGACCTGGGACAAAAGAAGAAATGGATTTAATTCGAAGAGTTTTTCTCCTGGACAAAAGGAGTACTCTTATGCAGCCCGAATTAGCTATTATTTCATTTTTCTTCAAGATGAGAGAAGTCCCGGGACTTGGAGTAAAAACTTCCCTTCTTGCTAGGAGCGAAGGATTATTTCCCTTTTCCACACTAGGACTAAGTCACAAGGCTTATTTTCCATAAGAGAGGTAAGGGATACTCACAGAATTTGTTCATCTAAATTTATATTAAGATTAAATTATTAATAACAGTAAAAAAGCCTCCTTCTACAAGAAGATTAAATAATCGGTTGAAACCAACAAAGCGGAGATCTTCTCGCTGAAAGCGGACTGGTTTATCAGCTTGTTTGAGCTAAAAAGAACACGGAGTTCTTTTTGTCCTCCCTGCTGCTGCAAAAGGGCCTTTGAAAGCTCAACGGAGCTGTGAATGGATGTTTTTACATTTTTATCGGATTAACTGATTTTTCCTGGATATAATTATTTTTATTTTTTACAAGATTTTTTTGTTTTATAACAATTCTGTGGAATAAACCTCAATTAATGGATTAAACCAATTTTTTTCCCTTCTGAATGAATTAGGGATATTTTCCTTTCTGTTCATAACAGATTAAAAGGAGTTTAAAGAGAAGTTTTGTGCGTCGAGAGATCAGACTGCAGCAAGCTGAATGTTTGGGAAAATTGGGAAGATAAGAAGAACACAGTGTCCCTGTTCGTCTTCTAACCGCTGTTAAAGGCCTCTCGTAATGGATTTTTAACTAATTTTTCCAGGAATTACCACATTATCTAATGGATTAAAATTGTCTATTTCTGGATTACCATTTTTCTGGATGGATTTAACAAATTTGTGGAACAAACAAATTCTCTTTGATTTAATTCAACTATTAATTAAGTTACTGTTTTGGGTCATCCGAGACCGACCCCAGAGCGGGGACCTGCCAGCTAGAAGCTGACTGACCTTGGATGGAAAGCCAGGAGTACACGATGTTCTAATTTTAGCCTCAGGCCTGCTTTGAAGGCCTTGTTCATCAGCATCGCAGAACAACTGAATGGATTACAATATCTTTGAATGGATAACACTTTTGAGGAATAATTGATTTGCCTAGGAGGATTACCAGACTTTTTAGCCCTGAACAGTTTTGATGGATTACAACTGGGATTTTTAACATAACAGAATTACCTGGAGGTTTTTCTGTGGGATTAAAAAATAAAGAAGAATTCTTCAATCTACTGGAGTGGATAAAAGCTGCTTTTGCCGAGTGCAAGACCATCCAGCCTTGGAAAAACTGCTTGTTTGGAGCTAAGGAAACACCGCTACGAGAGTTTTGTTCATCAACACCGTACAACCGGTCTTGAATGGATTAAAGCCTGAATTACCAATTCTTCCTTTCTGTTAGGATTAAAAACACAAGCTTTTCCTATGTGGGATTAAACAAAGATTTGTCCAGTTTGCTGGAGTGCAGACTTCTGACTGGAGTGTAACAGCATCACCTAGAGGTTTTTTTTTCTGTAGAAAAACAACAACATTTCCTGATGGGATTATAAAACAAAGTTTTCTGGTGGAAATAAAAAACACAAATTGGAACAATAAGATTACCTGGATGGATTAAAACATATTTAATTGGAATCAGATTATTGTAGAATAAACCAACATTTTTGAAGATTATACAAATTATTGATTGAAGTACAACTCAATTCAATTACAAGAAACACCTTAAACCCAGCGAGTGGAGGACATCTTTTGGTGAGCTGTTGAATCTTTTAACTCTTTAAATGCAAATCATGTAACCTGATTAAATCTTTTTCTGTAGTAAGTAGTGCTTATGCTGTTACCCCTTGCAACTATTAAATATTAAAGAATATAAAATGTACAAATTTGGATTTTTCATTTGACTCACCTTGATATTAAATGATGGGAAACTTGGTTCAAAGATAACAACAATATCACTGGAGGTTTTGAATGGTTTTATTAGCCAAAAAGAGTAAAACAACATCCTAGGATCTTACTTTCCAAGATCCTAAAATTTATTAGGCCGGAAACAATTACGATCTACAAGAGGTAAGGCTGTCGTTTAATGCACGTTTCTCTGGAAGATACGATCTGACTCCATTCTGCTAAGTCAGGCTATCTATCGGGGTGAAAATAAAGGATGTGATGTGCAGATGTAGACAGTGAACAAGCCTAAGTGAATTACCTCGTCTCAGCCTTAATCCTAACTGATCTGGAGACATATCGGGTAATACTCGTGTGCAAGGATAAAAGTTCAGGACCCGTTACCGGAGAAAGGCTGGAGTGAGGACTTGTTGCAAGTCCTGCGGCTAACCTCACTCACGTAGAATTAACATGGCGCCCAACGTGCTTAAAGCATAAAGAACTCAAGATAACAAGGCGTGCGTCAGTGGACTGACAAAGCACCAAACCACAACTCTCCTTGGGTGGAGGAGTTGTGACGTCCCAACGTGTTTTTGAAGAAAGAAGAACTCAAGAACTCGAGACAAAAGCGCACGCCAAACCACAACTCTCCTGGGTAGAGGAGTTGTAGCGCAGCTGGACTAGCCACCAGCTGAACACCACGGGTGGTAGGGTAAAGAGGGCTTACTAAGGACTACTGACCATAGTTTAGAGTAAGTTAGCAGCAGGTCTGTTTTCATCCCAGGTACCGGGACATAAAGTCTGGAGGCTTTGAAAACAGACAACTCGAGACGGCAAAAACGAAAAATGGCCACGGGTGTGGCACCAGTAGGACTGGTGGACCAGTCCAAAATGAACGATCCAACTGAAACAAAACCTGAGCTGGTATCTACTACCACGACGGAGGATTCTCGAATCCAACAGACAAAAGCACTCACGGATCAGGGACAACACCTCACATCAGTCTGGAATCGACTCGGAGGAACAGTTCCTCCAGAAAAAGATGTTGGGGCTCTGAGAGTGGTAGTAAAGGGAAGTAAGAGAGAAGTGACCTTCATTGGGATGCCTGGTGAGACCTTGGTCCTCAAGATCGATCAAGCAGTAAAGTCTTGTGACCTAGACAAACAGTGTTGGGATGAAAAGAGAAAAAACGGGATGAAACAAAATCTAACACGGCCAAAATCAGCCCCTAGGGCTCAACAACAAAACCAACAACAAAGGAGATTTCAAGCCGAGGCAGCTAACACAACACCTCGAAGATGGGGCGACTATGTGCCCTCAAAAGAATATGGTAAAATGGCCCCAGATGAAAGAAAGGCCCTTCATGAATTCCGACTGAGAAGGGATGGGGGACCAGCTAAATAATGGCCGAGAGGTTGCGGGTCACCCTTGATAAAGATTATTAGGACGTGTCGAAATCTATGCCAAAGTGGATGGAAAACCTTACCTCATGCCTCCTACCCACTGCACAACTCGAAACGCGCCTGCCGTCCCCTTTTTGCCGCTGGTCACGGTCCCACTGAACCACTGAACACCGTCTGATGACGTACACTAGGGGGTAGCAGAGGGAGGGGTCTCTGGCTTGTTTTCCGGGTTCAGTTGTTGTTTTAACTGCACCTCCGACGGTCTTCGATGAGATTAAAACTTTTTTTTATGTTTGGGGTGATCTACACTGGAGAGGACAGCAGCCTGTCAGCAGCAACTGTAAAAATGCCACGTTTCTTACCGGAGTTTGGGTCCAATTCCTGGAGGCTGGATCCGGTGAGTTTAAAAAGTCCGAAAAAAGTCCCGTTGTGGTTGTGTAATCAGATAGCGAGGCTCTCCCGACTGTTTGCCGGATGCGTCGAGCCGCCAGAGATCAACATTTGGGACGTCTGCGGCTCGACGGCGACGCGCGCGTGCGTGTGCAGGCTGCCGTCGCGCCGCTTCGATCACTCGAATCTCGCCGCTTCCTTGTTCGCCGTGACTCCACGCGTCTCCTCCATAGACTTTGAATGTAAACCGGTGTTATCCGGCCGCTTCGGCTGCTCGACAAAGGGGGCAGTGGGTAGGAGGCATAATGGTCTTTAGGGCAGAGGTGTCTGTGACCCGCAGAAACTTACAAACAATATAACACCTTACAGTTCAATTGGCAAACAGGACTGTACGAAAACCTGTGAAAATATCCCCGAAGTAACAGTACAAAGAGTAAATGAAAGCGAATTCTCCCCGGCTGGGGAAAGAGAAGTTGAAACAAATCATTAAGTCAGCCTCTATGGCTAGATTCTAAAACAACTGCGGAAATATAGGTCCGAAAACCATGCACCCAATTGAGAGAGTGCCAGGAAGTGCTCTGACTGGAGAAGTTATGGCAGTACTAGAAGGATTGCTTGAACTAACTCACAGTAAAATAAAAACATCACGAGTGGTGACCAACAGTAATCACTGTGCACAAGCCCTGACAAAGGATTTATCCATTTGGGAAGAAAATAGATTTGAAAGTGCTAAGGGAAAAGTGGTGACTCACCATGATTTGTGGAAGAAAATAGCTGGAATCAAGCTGAATCTACAAGTTGGAGGTGGAGCGCCAAAAATCCCACACTAAAGAAGAAAACTACTGGCAGGGCAATGAAGAAGTGGATCTTATGTGCAATAGAGAAAAATCGTTTTGTCGATCGAGAGTGGGAACAAACCCCGGCGGGCCGAGGGTCCCACAGGAGTACGTGTTAGAGGTTGTGCGTGGCGTGCATGAAGGGCTAGGTCATACGGGCGTACAACCTACACGTAAGGAGTTGGAGAGTCAGGAGCTCTGGATTCCCATGAAGCAAATTCGCAAGGTACTGCAGGACTGTGTGGTATGTGGTCAATATAACGCAGGACGTCGCGGGCACCGAGTGGATGGACAAACTATCAAGAGTATCATACCTTGGGGCTCAGTGTGCATGGATGTTGCTGGACCCATGGGAGTCACTAGCAAGAAGGGAGAGAAATATCTTCTAGTGCTAGTGGACTCCATGTCAGGGTATGTGGTAGTTAAACCGGCAAGAAAAGCTAATGACAACAGTGTCGTCAGCATGCTGGAACAAGTCTGTGGGTCAGAGCACAGGATCACCCATCAACAGTTGCAGTAAAGCCAAAATACAACGCCACAGACAAAGTGAAGAGAATATTAGACAATAACACGGTTGTGTTAACAAAAACAGGGAATCCGAGAAAAAGAGCAACTGAAGCCAATTCCTAGCTAATTCAAAACCAGAAACCGGATTATGGCCAATGAACCAAGTACCATGCTCCCCTATCGTAGAATGGCCACTATATGCGGGGGAGTTATCTTAAGAAGAACAACCTCAGAGCTTTGGGCAGGTAGGGCTCTGAAGACCTTGGAGTACGCCAAGAGAAGATACCTGTCAGCAGAATGCGAAATGATCAAGTTGATTAAAGCTGCAAAACAGCTGTGAAGTCAACATGGAACCTACTGGCCTACCCATTTGGTGGGAAGGACCAGGAAAAGTTAAGCCCCTCTAACCTGAGGTGAAGAAAAAAGACTAAGCCCCTCAAACCTGAGGTGAAGAAAAAAATAAAAGACTGAGCCCCTCAAACTTGAGGCGAAGAAACAAAAAGAGATGAAAAAATAAGCCCCTCAGAGCTGAGGTGAAAAGAAAGAAGATGTACGGGAGTTGCAACTAAAACCCGTAAAAGTAATGGATGCTTTTATTTGTGGGAAAAGTAGGACCACAGTTTTACCAAGAGTAATGATCTTCACACAATGGGATTTGAGTGAAAGAGGCCCAGAAGATTGTACCTGTAAGTGGGAGGGGACTATGGTGAAGTACTGTGCAAATTGTCAAACGAGGCACAAAGGGTAGACACGCCCATAAGACCTGACTCCACCCAGTGGATTAAAGTCTCAGTACAGATGATCGTGGCTCCACACAAGGGAGTGTACTCGGTGGGAGCTACGATACAGCTGATCAAAGACAATAAAGAAGACACAGAAAAGTCCCAACCCAAGTAAAACAGAGAAAAAGCAAAGTGTGCTGAACGCTTGGGCCAGCAAGACATTTCTGAGGGAATGGAAGCACATGAACAAGGAAATGGACAACTAAAAACTGAACGACGGGGCGCTAGAATCATCAAAGGATCTCATCATCGCAGAAAGAAAGGTAGAGAATCATTAAATCAAGTCATAAGGTGTCCAAATTATATCTGGAAAGGGAGAGATAATATAAAATCTGCAAAAATCATCGAAACATGCTGGTCCTGGGACAGAGACCCGCCTTACAATGACTCAGACTCAGAGGATGAGGCACCCACTTATGTGTGGAATTTGCTGATTCAACGATCCAGGAGAGGACCGTATCAACCAGCTCTAATTGTACGGAAAGAATTAGTAAAGTTAGACCGTCCCAAAAAAGACTACACCTTGAACTTTAACAGAACTAAAAATTACTACTGCTCATGTATAATGTTCTACAGGAGCAAAGACCTAACTAAAGGGTCTCTTAGAGGTATCACTGACTATGCAGTAACAAAAGACTCATGGAGAATGCCATACATCCCCAGCCCAATGGGGACACCATGGATCTTCAATGTTGTCTATTTAAAAGTACTCGGAATGCAATTCAAAATCAGATGGGGCCATAATTACAGAGAGCCACATCAAACACATTTCTGCGAGATCTCCATAGGGGAGTTGGAGGTTTGGACAACAAGCCGAGCTATGAAAATAAGCATCTACAACCGGGAAACTAACCCAAACAAAATAGTGGTTGAAAACACTGAGCTACCCCTACGAATGCTGTGTGATCGAGTCTGCACACCCATCAACGATTGGGAAGAATACCCAGTACGAATGGCTTACAGGACGACTGTATCGTACAGAGGACACCCACTTGTCAGTACGGTAACAGCGTTGGAAGAATGGGGTGAACACTATGTGCAATATGGAAGAAAATCCAGGGAAATGTTCAGACAGAGACTGTGGGAGGCGGAGGAACAGCGCCGAAGAGGTGAGGACCCATCTGACGAACCTTTTTGTGGGCTGCAAGGCCCCCAGCTTGAACCTGCATGTTGGGGGGTCTATCAATGGAAGTGGGTGTGGAGAGGGTTGAGACCAGAATTGCCACACCCATCGCCTCTCTGCGTGGAACTGTACAAAGGACGTGTGAAAGGAAAAGAGGGCCAAGTCCCAGTGTGAGTCAAATGCGACCACATTGGGCCCGAAAGTATCAGCCCTAAAGATAGCAAAAAGCATAGTATGGTTCGACGAACCCAAAATTGACATCTCTATATGGGAAAACTGCACCAAGAACTATTTCTACACAAACACTAAAAAATACCAGAAAGTCTCATTTGGATGAACCTCAAGAAGAATATCACCCTAAGCTTTGTCCTCCAACCTCACCATGGATATTTAATGTGGTCTACATGACGATAAAAGGAATAAGTATCAAATTGAAATGGGGACCCAAACCCCAACAGAAATGGCACCTGGAAGGACCCCAGCCTGAACCTACCGAATGGCTGGTGATTCGGTGGAAGTGGGTATGGTAAAGATTGCAACCTGGATGGCCACACCCCTCTCCACTATATCTGGAGCTCCTCAAAGATCGAGTGACCACAACTCACAGGCGCTCGAGGAGGAAGCCCAGAGCTAAAAGAAGCAAAGTCTTTGAAAAGAAACTCTCTCAACATGACAAGTCTGGAAAGTAGACTAAGTCGAGATGATTCAAACAGCGATGCAGATCCACACATCAATGAAGAAGATCCACACATCTATGAAGATGTACCACAAATCTATGAAGATATGGCGACCCCTAACCGACCTAAGGACTGTTTAAGGATTATGAGAATGGATAAAGCAACTTGTCTACGAACCCTGCTGCGGGGATTCGTAGTGTTAATAGGCTTAGTTATGTTGTTGGTTATTTTGTATCAAGCCGGAATCAGACCATGGAGCCTAACGCATGTAAAAGTCTCCCATGGGAGATCCAAATACGCAAACATGACCTGCTGGGACACCACGCAAAGAGACATCTTCGTGCCATGGGGCCGAAATGACACTGTTGAAAATCATACCAAGACCTGGGAAAGAGTAAGACAAGCAGGCTATCCAGCTTGGATGTACCGGCTGGGAAACACCCCTGAATGGGTGTCAGCAGTAGAGGCTGAGAACCTAACGGGGCCAGACAAACCCCACTTCAAGGTAATCAATCTACTGATTTTGCCTGAAGGAATTGTGACCTGGATAATGCTCCTGCATCACAACATAAAAAGGACAACGAGATGTAACTGGATTCATCTGGACAAAGAAACCCCTGAATGGCACTGTGATTGGGGCTGTAGACCACTAATGGGATTATGCCACCAGGGTTACTGGGAGGCTGAAGTGATTTATCCGGCCCCACTGAAGGACGACAGCTGCCAAGCCATACTTCCTCGTTGGGAATTTTGGGGTAATATTCATCTGGACTGTGACAAAGTCCCTCCTTTCATCAGAAGAAACCAGACTGGAGAACATCAAAACCTAACCAAAAGTCAAGACTGTCCACACCGTAAAACACAAGACGGTGCCAGAATCAACGCTACTGAGCAAAGTCCCAAAGTACGACCCAGGAGGTTTGATTCCGAAAGCAGAAAGAAATTGATCATTTTAGCCAACACCGCTTAAAAAAAAACCCCGCTCATGCTAGTATATAGAATTTAGTTTACTTATTTACTTATTTACTTATTTCCTTCTTTGCTTATTTTACTTATTTACTTAATTATAATGTCCTGATACAACTGGCCCAGCTAAGCCGGAAGAACCTGACGACGCTATCCCAGTCAGACCAGCAGTAGCTGATCCCATTGACTCAGAGTCTGACTTGACTCATGAAGACCCAATGCAACACCACCACATCAGTAGGTGATGGATGAAAATGCTCCCTACTCGCCTGAAGGATGTCTCAAGCCAGTGGGAATGTTGCTCCTGATGCTCAATCAACAAGGGAGAACGAAGAATCATTGACCACTACAGGATCTCCGGAGATGACCTGAGGAGATGACCTGAGGAGATAACCTCACCTCAGTCGGGCGGAACACGTGGAACTGACCAGGATGACTACACCATGATGGAGGTTGAGAAGAAGCGAACAGCAATCCAGGGTCCAGAGGCACCAAGGATCCCGCGTGACCTGACGACGACATCTCGGGGTCCCAGATGGCATGGACACAGATGACGAGAAGATCACGATGAGTGTTAAAGGACTTGTTGGAGCAGTACCGCCTGTTTTCAAGCAGAGGGTGTCAAAATATGCAGGACTTTTAGGTTGAAAACAGACTTATACTGCTACAAAAATCTTTACAACACATATACACACACATGGTAAGTTGCCTTTGGCACAGGGCTGAGAGCAGGGTGTGATGGTACACTTTTTATCCCTTGGTGTTTGACCCTAGATTAGTTTAATTTTTATGGCATTTTAAACTCATATGTTTTTTATTTTTAGGCTTTGGTTGTATTTTAGTAAACTGTCTTTGAGTTGTTGTGTGGCATTTTCAGTTAACCCTGTGCTATAAGAAATAAGTTTGAGTCAGGCCTTACATGCACACACTAGGCAGAAAAACCAAGGCCTCTGAAAAGCAGCAGGTCTCTCTCTGAGAAAATATGGATCAAAACTAGATAAGAAGCTGCAAGGAGTTGTTGCAAAGAGCTTGGGCTTCTTATCAAGAAGAAAGAAAATAGTTTTTAGGGTATTTAAATCTCATACAGAACTGATCAAACATATAAATATAATCTTTTATTGGATAGCGATAAAATCATAGCATTTTGAATCATGATGCAGACACACGAAGCCATACGAACAGCAGGCCTCATATTTACCTAAACACACAGCCTCTTCCAAAACCAGCGTGCGCACAACCGCGCACACACACGCGTACACGTAAAAACACGCACGCATACACACATGCACACACGTGCATGTGCACACACATACTCTCACGCACTCCAAACACACGCTCAAGGCAGGAGCAAGACAGCCAGGCCTCTTCTTAGTGTTTCACACAGCTGCAGAAGAGAGTTACTGGGGAAGGTAGTTTTTGCTTTGGCTTCAAGGACTGTTTAAAAGTAACAAAAATTATTTTAACAAAATAATAAGAATAACAATTATTAGAAGCAAAGCGTTATTGCAGACAGATGAAACTTCTTACCAAGACAAGCATGCACACAGAGAAACACACAAGGAGTTATAATAATAATAACACATACGCTCTTGAGCAGGTCTGCTTGGAGCAAATATAGGTCAGATAGATAAGAACGTGCACACTTTTGCCAGAGCAGAAGAGAGGCTGCAAGGTTGATTCAAAGCCTGTTAGAAAGGGCAAGCATTTACAACAAAGAAAATCAGACATGCAATGGTTATGTGAAGTGTGTGTCAGGTAATTAACTGGAGATATATGATTGTGTATGTGAGTAAAATGTATGTTATTTTATGTTTTCTTTTAAGATTCACGGTAAACCAAGGAGGTTCTCCACTGCTGGGTATTGAAAAATAGTTTTAAATATTACACAGCACGTTACAAAAGTGGGTTTTCCACAGTTTGGGTAAATGTAGGTAAAAGTTGAGGATCTAGGTGAAAGTTGAACTTGTTCTGACTGAAAAAATTGGAACTTTGCCCACATGACAGATGGCATTAAGTCATTCTCTGCTAAGGGAGGGTGACAGCTGAAAGAGACATTATGTCACCAAACTCTGTCCAGGGGGCTGGGACGAGGTGTAAAAAGTTACCTCACGAATAACCAATGAAAAAATAAGAAGATGACATAGCGTCTGCAAGTGGGGGCTGAAGTCCCTCTGTTGGAGCATAAATAAGGCTGGTGAACAGAGCTGAGGGGCTGAAGATTTTTTGAAGACCATTTGGATTACTGGACAAAGACGGACGCTCTGGAACTAAAGAAGAAGATAGAATATTCTAAAAAGACTCTCCTTGGACAAAAAAGGAGATATTTTTGCTTCAGCCTGGATCCCTTGCTATTCTTCTTCAAAATTGGATTAATTACAGAGCTGGAATATAGCCTCAAATCTTGATTCAGGATTGAGGTATTTTTTCCTTGCCTTTGGTAAATAGCCCCTGTGGATTTGCCGAACAGAAGGTAAGGAAATATTCCCATTCTTGTCCAGGGCATTAAAATTATATTAAATGTAGTATAACAAGCAACAAGACTGCAATTACATGAAGATGGAAAATCAGTTAGGATTCCTCTGTTGATGAAAAATTAAAGTGAGTTTGGGAGAAGCTCTGTGCGCTGACGGAGCGCCGCAAGATTGTTTATGTTAGTGGAACACGGTGTACTTTTATCTCCGCTCTGCTGTTGAGGGCCTCACGGCAGCTCGACTGAGCAATGATGGATTAAAAGCTGCTCTTTTGTGGAATACTATTTTTCCTGATCTAAAAATATTTTAGTGGAACAAACCAACATCTTTTGATAAGATCCAACAATAATTATGGAATACAATTGGCTGAAGTTGCTGAAGTCATGAAGAATTAGTTGAATTTGCTGGATACTTTAAGAAGATTGGATTAATTCAAAAAGAGTTTACTCCAGGACAAAAGAAGTGTTTTTGCGGCATCGGGATCTGCTCTGACGGGTCTTGGCTTATCAGCTTGTTTAAGCTAAGGGAACACCGCTTCTGACGCCCTGGTTGTCAGTACTGCAGAGCAGATGATGGAAGACCTTGAGGAATTATATTGTGGAAAGAAGACTTGGATCAATGCCTGCATTCGGAGAGCTGATTGATTTTAAATCTGGAAAAGTTTAAAGAGAAGTTTTGTGCGTCGAGAGATCAGACTGCAGCAAGCTGAATGTTTGGGAAAATTGGGAAGATAAGAAGAACACAGTGTCCCTGTTCATCTTCTAACTGCTGTTAAAGGCCTCTCGTAATGGATTTTTAACTAATTTTTCCAGGAATTACCACATTTTCTAATGGATTAAGATTGTCTATTTCTGGATTACCATTTTTCTGAATGGATTTAACAAATTTGTGGAACAAACAAATTCTCTTTGATTTAATTCAACTATTAATTAAGTTACTGTTTTGGGTCATCCGAGACCGACCCCAGAGCGGGGACCTGCCAGCTAGAAGCTGACTGACCTTGGATGGAAAGCCAGGAGTACACGATGTTCTAATTTTAGCCTCAGGCCTGCTTTGAAGGCCTTGTTCATCAGCATCGCAGAACAACTGAATGGATTACAATATCTTTGAATGGATAACACTTTTGAGGAATAATTGATTTGCCTAGGAGGATTACCAGACTTTTTAGCCCTGAACAGTTTTGATGGATTACAACTGGGATTTTTAACATAACAGAATTACCTGGAGGTTTTTCTGTGGGATTAAAAAATAAAGAAGAATTCTTCAATCTACTGGAGTGGATAAAAGCTGCTTTTGCCGAGTGCAAGACCATCCAGCCTTGGAAAAACTGCTTGTTTGGAGCTAAGGAAACACCGCTACGAGAGTTTTGTTCATCAACACCGTACAACCGGTCTTGAATGGATTAAAGCCTGAATTACCAATTCTTCCTTTCTGTTAGGATTAAAAACACAAGCTTTTCCTATGTGGGATTAAACAAAGATTTGTCCAGTCTGCTGGAGTGCAGACTTCTGAGTGGAGTACAACAGCATCACCTGGAGGTTTTTCTGTAGAAAAAACAACAAGATTTCCTGATGGGATTATAAAACAAAGTTTTCTGGTGGAAATAAAAACACAAGTTGGAACACAACAAGATTACCTGGATGGAATTGAATATATTTAATTGGAATCAGATTATTGTAGAATAAACCAACATTTTAGAAGATTATACAAATTATACATTGGATTGCAACTCAATCACAACCCAATGTAAAGTACAGGTGATCCCTGACTTATGAGCGATGAAAGACTTCTGAGATGACATATTTACATATTATAAAACATTAACATTACAAACTTGTACATATTTCTAAAACAAAATTGTACTTTTTTTACAGGGTTCACCACAACCCACTGTAAAGTACAGGTGATCCCCGACTTACGAGCGACGAAAGAGTTCCTCAGTCTGAGATGACATATTTACATATTATAAAACATTAACATTACAAACTTGTACATATTTCTAAAACAAAATTGTACTTTTTTTACACGGTTCACCACAACCCACTGTAAAGTACAGGTGATCCCCGACTTACGAGCGATGAAAGAGTTCCTCAGTCTGAGATGACATATTTACATATTATAAAACATTAACATTATAAACTTGTACATATTTCTAAAACAAAATTGTACTTTTTTTACACGGTTCACCACAACCCACTGTAAAGTACAGGTTATCCCTAACTTACGAG